>JAMKQA010019263.1:0-11810 GCA_024699735.1 Posidonia australis
CAGAAGAAGATGATGATGCGACATCAACTTCAACAGGCAGAACAGACTCCCCAAATGAATAATTCTTGATGTAAAATTTTAAAATAAAAAATGTAAAAAAAATGATGTAAATATCTTTTGTATTTTTTTTATGTAAAAAAATGATGTATTTCAAATATTTTTTTATTAATAAAAAAAATACTTTTTAAAATTCATTTTTGGGCCCAATGGACTGGCCCGCTCCGACCCGGCCCGTGGGCCCGACAGCCTCGCCCACAGACGGGACATGGGCCTTGCTGGGCCCATGGATTGCAAGAGGAGTCCCGGCCAGGACCAGCCTGCGGGTCGGCCCGGCCAGGTCCAGGCTTGGGCGGGCTGGTAGTTTCTCGAGCCGAGCCGGCCCGGCCCAGCCCATTTTCCATCTCTATCCACGGGTCAAGGGCCGACTAAACTTGGAGGTATGAGGCTCCATTTGTTTTGGGTGTCGAGGACCTAGGGTACTTACTGTACATAAAGACACGTGACAGCGAGCTAGAGAGTATGAGACCTCTGCATAGCTGGACGTGACACCTTGTTAGTATGGGTGCCAAGAGTGAGACAAAGACTACTAGGTACTGGTAGGACCTGGAATGAGAGTCCTCAGGTGCCTAGACATAAAGGAGCACCGAGAGGAGACGCATCCCCGTGCGAATTGAGACAGAGACCTGAGTGATCATAGTACAGAGAGGCATGTTGGTTAAGGTGATGGTATGCCCTGCACAGGGACTTGCATCGTGGTAGTGTAGACACCGTTCTATTGGTTGTGCTTCGGTGGACTGCTTGTGACCAGGTGTCGGTTGCTTAGCAATGGACTGTACGACACACCAGAGAGGCCTAGAGGCCAGAGTTTGTTGAGACTTACGTTTTAGGGCTAGTTCCAGCCAAGACCTGTGTTTTAGCTAGATTTGAGATTTGTGTTTTAGGCTGGAATCTAGTCTAAAGTTGCTTCCAGAAATGTATTAGATTAGAGTATAAGATTTTCACAGAAAAGAAAAGTGTTTAAGAAAAGCATGAGTTTTTCACAAAAAAGAAGGATGTTTGAGAAAAATATGAGATTTTAAAGTAGAAAATAAATATTTAAAAAAGAGATTGTGTCTGTTTTGTGAAATGATTTGTTGTTTTGACTGAGCAGAGGCTTAGTGTTAATGTGGCACTCTTCAGTGGTTGTGAGCTTAACTTGGCAAGAGTGGCTGTTTCAAGTATACATTAAGTTTTGAAAATCATACATGTAATTTGAAAGAAAAGACAGAAAAATGGTTTTGAAAGTCAAGAGTATGATTTTGGAAAGAAAAGAATAGTTTTCAAAGACATGGTTTTAAAAGTTGTATTGCTTGTGGGGCAAAAGAGTATTGCTTGAGATTATGTGCGGCATTAAGGAGAGATGCTAGAGTAATGTGTGTTTTAGTGGGATGTGTGTTAGGTGACCTTTCAGTAGTCACTTACGTGTATTTTGTTGGTGTTCTCTCAGGTACAGGATAGGAGTAGAAGTTTACTAGTGCACGTGAAGATGGAGTTAGTTGACCACGCATTAAGAGTTCTGGGTAAGTGTTTAATATAATCTAATTCAGTTAGTAGTATTTTTATTTAAGTTGTTTAATGTTGAATTTAGTTTTAGATCTGATGCAAGTAATTATTGTAAGTAAATAAAGAAGAAAAATTGTAGCTAGATTTTGAGTAACGACTCAGAGTCGAGTCGTTACGTGTAATTACACAAACTTTGTTATAATCCCATATAAAATTTTCAAACCCACTAATGTAGTTATTCATTATGTTGTACACTATAATCTAATCTTTCTTCATTATTTTCATCTTGGACTTGATGTGTGGTTTAGCCTTGACCTCAGTATTAGGAAGTAACTTGGATAATGCTTCCTTCACTGCTTGTAAGAGTCGACGTTTGGAACCATTATCAGCTTTGTATAGTCTCTCATTCACAAGATCAAACATAGCCTCAACTAATATGGCATCTTTTATAGTAGTTCACCTCATATTTTTTCTAGGTCTTCTTCCATCTTCTTCTATACTTAAGAACATTATATTTGTATAATTTCATTTATATAACAAATAAATATGAAGTCATCAACAATTACATTTGTATAGTTACATGTTCAATAATAAAAAATAACAAACTTCACCAAATTTAATTATTACAATTGCATTAAAAACAACATGACAAGATAGAAGGATCACAATTCATGTTCATGTATGAAACATATATTGGACAAGATATTTCCTAAATGTAGTTTATTCTGACATAACTCCAATAGAAGTAATTGGCTCATTGGGCATCTTCGACGTAGTGTATGCTACTGTTGTCATATCTTCATCATTATCTTCAAATGAATCAATATGTATTTCTCTTCTTATGAAATTGTGTAGGAGACAACCAACCATGATGATTTTATTTTTTGTCTTGATTGGATAAAAGGAAGGACTTTTAAGAATAGCCCTTCTCTTTTTAAGGATGCTAAAATACCTCTCAATCACATTTCTAAGTAAAGAATGCTTTATATTGAAAAATTCTTTAGTAGTTAGTTGATAATTTTTACTCCAATCATTCAAATGATATCTTTAGCTTCTAAATGATGCGAGAAATCTTTCACTATTGGTATAGCCAACATCTACTAGGTAATAGCAACCTTATATAATAAAAGAAATAAGAAATAATTATTAATGTGTAATTAATAAACACCTAATTTATATAAATGTAGAAGAAAATTTTTTCGGACTTTGAAGAATTACCAATCCATTTCTTCTAGTCATAGCAACTCGAAGCACTCTATCATTGATTGTGGATCCTTCCCAATCCAATAAGACAAAGATAACTTGTACGTATTGTGAACAAACTCTTAACATATTGGTTGCAATTTCATCCTTTCGATTTCGATTTCTAGAAGAGTTGTAGGAAGGGGTTTTGTAACGCTCTCAATTTCTATGATAATTTAAAATAATTTAAATTACAGGAAATTAAAAGCTAAATAGAAAGATCGACTATCAGGAATCTGTGTGTGCGGCTACGAGACTCCGGACTATGTGTACTATGCTAAAACTCATCTGTATCCCTGCACCTACAACCCAAAACCATAAGGAAAGCGTGAGTGACAAAAGTCACCTAGCACACACCTTATGAAAACGATGGGAAAACAAAACTATAATTAATTTTCCTTTAAATTCATTTTTGCAAATCATTTTCTCCAAAACTATCAAAACTGACCAATCAGGCCCAACAGGTCGAAAACCACATCAAACGTAGCTCACATTGGCCAAAACAGTAGACAGGGATCCACAAACGAGGCCCTCAATTATCAAAATCACACACAGTGAGTCGGAAAGTCCAGCGTCAGGCAACCAACTTTGGCTACAAGTAGGCACCAAGGTGCACCACACTGCCACGACGTGTCACCCTGTGTAGGAGCTGCGTCGTCCTGCGATTCTCACACCTGGAGAATCCTTACAAAGCCAACCCCTCTGGGAAGGCAGTTCTGTCTCTTAGGACGCTACCAGCTACGAGACACGTGTCTTACCCACATTAGCCACCACAGGATACACCTCCTCACGGTGTCCTCCACATGATGCTCAGGAGGGAGTGTCATACCTCCACACCCGAGCCTCAGAGCTCACAGTGACAGCAGGAGTATCATGTCTCCCCGTCATGCAATAAGACACCTCAACCTACAGATCACAAGCCTAGCTTCGAGACAATAGTCAGGGAGTCTCATACCTTCAAGACCCGACGACCCTCAACCTCAGGTATCTCAGCCCCCGACCTCAACTAGGGAGACACGCCCGACCACACGAGAATGTCGTCACATTCTCTGGTCCGGACGACACGATCTCACGGTGTCTCAGTCCGCACACAGAAAACCAAGAACACTATTTTCCAAAATGGGTCAACCATCTCTTTAAAAGAACCATTTACAAAACCATTTTATATATTTGGAAAACTCTTTCAAAACCTCAACATAACCGCAAATCAGGTGTTCCACAAAACCACCATTGATGGCCCACGATCCTCATCTCAAATGGACAAAACAAACCAATCCGGGAAGTTACTACATTCAAATGCATTTTACAAGAAAAACCAGGAAATACCTCCAACAAGTCCTGCTAGATATGCACATGTGGACCGCACATCTGGTCTGCGCCCTAGGCATTTTGTTTAAATGCAAACAGAGCCTGGACCAAGGGCCAAAATCACTGCTGGACCACAACTGCTATCGGATCTACACATGTGGTCCACGCAATCGGCCCGCTTCCCGAGTTTTCTGTTAGAATTCAGATAGCCTGAGATAGGGGACCCAAAATTTGCCCGAAGTGGGAACCAAGGGTGGGCCTGTCAAACAAATATCAAAAATTTTGAATAAAACATATATTGTAGACTCTCGAGTCTACTCCAAATCCACACAAACAAAACTTGAATCCATTGAACATAGCTCCCGAAATAAAATTGCAAAGCCAAGGTGAACAGAGAAACCAAAAACCACACCACAGCAAAATTAACGCCATAAATACCACAATAAATCGTCATAAATTCTCAATAAATTCTAAACACTAAATTTAACCTATATTACATGCATCCTAGGAATTTCTACCATTTTACATGATTTCTACTCATTAGATTGGAGATACGTACCTGATGACCCAACTCCAATCTTTGGCCAACCTCATCCACCACCGGTGATCTATGAGTTACCTAGAGCTTCCTTGACCTCTGGAGCTCTGACCACACCGGTGCTTAGCCACACGTGGGCCTTCGCCTCTCTCACTCACTCACTGGTACACGAAACAGAGGAAGAAGGAGGCAGGGGAGGTGGGAAAGGTGAGGGAGTGGGGAAAAAGGGGAAAAGGAAAGTGGGGCGGGAGTGGGGAGAGGTGGAGAGGAGTGGTACAACAGCAAGACAAACTCATATAAGCAACAGAATACAACAATTTATATGATCTATTAAACATGACTGGAGTACTTCATCGAATCCACGGCATTCCATGCACCAGTCCAAGTACGTGAGAACTGGGCCAATCCACAACACACTCTACGTGTCTGTAAACTACGCTAACCGGAGATATTCAACGCATGGACCAGTCCAAGTATTTGTGAACGGGTACAAAAATCAAATATCACGAAGTGCAATACAAAAGATTGATATGGAGGTAAAAAGAATACAAAGAAGGATGATCACAAGCCGACTGAGACCAATCCATGTAATGTGACAATCCCAATCACGACACTATTAGCATCGACTACAGGCAAAAACTGAACAGGTGAAGGTGGAGCTTCCATCTTTTGCATGGCCTCCACGGCCATTGCATCTACACTGACTATTCTGGGGTTCCTGGTTAAGGCAACAGACATGGATTACAAAAGGACCATAGAGGGTTGCCACAACAAAATAATTACGTTATGTATGATTTGCAAGTATCCATGAAACAAGCATCAAGGAATTTGATATTGTACCTATTGCACATACTGCCCACAGTGAGTTTGAAAATGCCTTCTCCACTTGCTTTAAGTGTGCGTCGCAGATCACCATCTGTAAAGGTTCCAATCAAGTGTTGTTCGTCGTCAACAACAAGCAGACATCCACATCCTTTGCTGGTAAGTTCTACAAGCTGATCCATTATTAAGTCATCTGGCTTGCAGAGAGGAAGTTCCTCTTGCTTTTTCATAACATCTTTCACCTACACCAGCACAAACAAAATCCTTCAGTTTGTTTAAGATGGTAATGCCCCTCCTTACCATAAAAATCAGATCATTAGATGTCTTCAAGGATAACACAATTTGGACAAAAGATGTAATTCTTTTGATAACACTAGCAAGTAGTAGGGCAATAGAATTCTTGGGGGCCAAAGTTTGCACCATGCAACTATTAGAAAAAGAAATTATACACAGATTAATTGTAAAACACATATCATCCATGGTGACAATGGTCTTTTGTTAAGACCATATATCAAGTTATCAACATTGGCTGTGCAGGCAGTCCACAACAATTGTTCTTTTGTATGTTATGCAACAAGATTGAAACTAAATGCAAAATACAAAACTATTAAAAATCTTAACATAACTTGCAACTTGCAAGAAAACCAAACCACTTGAGCATTATGATTTGAAACATAAAGGTAGCATATTTTCCCAACTTTCCTACACCAAAAAAAGGTTCTCAACTTTTACATGATGCACGTAGTTGCCTCCTAAAGTTAGAGATTGCCATTAGCTGATCAATTGATTAGGTGTGCAAATTCCCTTTCAGTAAATAATCAGAAAAAGAAACGTGGTAAACTTGAAATCTATCAAAAAATTACAATTATCTATTTGAAAAAAAAAAAAACTTCTAATTTTAGAGAAATAAAAACTCATAGCCAAGTCTATGCCGATAATAATATGTGTAATTACATGATAAGTTTCTCACATCAAAAGCTGCTTTGCCCCTACACACTATGACGTGCCTGCTGTTAGTCTGTTACAAAATAAACTAGCAAGGGTATCATGAGCTATAAATAGTACAAGAATGTAGAGCAAAATAGATTTCGGTGTGAAGCTAACTTGAATAGCTTATAACAGATCGATGGCAGTCTGTAAGAAAAGGTTAAGAATCTTCATCAGTATGAGAAAATACAAGTGAAAAAACAATGTACTAATGGAAATCCAATGTTTATAGAATACTTTCATCAGACTTGGGCAATATGTCTTGATGATTGTTTACTTGGTAAACCTTCTCTGTCCATGTCTTTAACAGATAAAACAATGTATTGTTTTGATCTTCTTCCCTTTTTCCTTTTCTTATAGGGTTTTCAATTGAAATGCAGTATTGTGAGCTTTGAATTGATTCTTCAAACATTACGGAATTGAAATGTTGTTGTTTGCCTGTAATTGCTACATTGCAACTATGGATTTCCCATGAGCGCTTTAGCTGGTATTTTTTCAAAAGATGACAATTACGTATTGAGTTGATTACTACAACTCTACAACTCCCAGCAACTAGTCAAACTTGAAGCAAACCAATCGATAATTAACCTTGGTAGAAAATCATAGCAACACATCAGGTGGTAATAATAATTAGTAAAAGTAAGCATGGAACAAGAAAACGCGGTGCAATTAGATATAAGATGTAGAAGACAAAGAACAAAGAAAAAAAATTAGAAAGAAGAAATGACTAAAAATATTTACAAAAAATTACTTTGAAAATGAGGCACTTGCCGATCCTTCCAGCGGGGTGGTTGGCGGCGTACTGGTCTCTTGTGAGGTTGGAGGCGGTCATGAGTGCGACGGCGACGGTGTCCCCAAAGAGCATCTGGATGGCGGTGGACGTGACCGGGGCGAGATCGAAGGGGCAGAGCTCTCTCTCCAAGGGAAGGTGCACGTTCATGTCGCAGAGGCCGGCCAGGGGATTCCCCTCGACGGACGTGACGGATATGAGGGAGGCCCCCTTGGACCTGGCGCAGGGAACGAGACGCAGGAGCTCCTCGGACGCGCCGGACTTGGAGAGGAGGACGAGGAGGTCGCGGGAGGAGAGGAGACCGATGTCGCCGTGGAGGGCGTCGACGGGGGAAAGGAAGGAGGAGCGGGAGAAGCCGAGGGAGGCAAGGGTCTGGGAGATCTTGCGGGCGACGAAGCCGGACTTGCCGACGCCGGTGAAGAAGATGGCCGCGGGGGCGTGGAGGAGGGCCTGGGCAAATGCGAGGGCGTTGGAGTGGTCGAGGCGGTCGAAGAAGTGGTTCACGTGGCGCTGCTGGGCGGAGAAGAGGAGGCGGATGGCGTCGGAGGTGAGGACATCTGGATTGGATTCTATGGATGATTGACGAGGAGGAGGAAGAAGAGCTGCGAATCCAGGCGGAGGCTTTTGCCCGGTGGAAGGAGGGAGAGATCCCATTTCTCTTTCAGAGATGATGAATGATGTCTCCCTATTATCAGAAATAGCTGCTACCTTCCTATTTCTATTATTATTAGCACTATACAAGTACCGCACGTCACCGACACTCTCATTCCTCTCTACTCCTTGGTCCCTTTTGCCCTTACTCCATACGCCTTATTCCTTACGCCTCTCTCCTTTCTCCTTTCTCCTTCCTCCTCCCTCCTTCCTCCTTCCACCACCTTATAATTATATTATATAGTATAGGAAGGATTTTTTTAATTTCAACTTGTAATGAAAACACCTTTTATGTATACTTTAATATAATATACTTCACAGTTGACTTGCCAACCTAAGCAGTACGCAGTATGTTAAAGAGAGTGAATACTACCCTCAATTCCAAATCGCACGTTTTTATCAGCTCATCACCGACACCCTCCTTCCCAACAGCACGAAATTTTTCAGCGAGAGAGCATCATTTGCACAGGTGATTGATTAATGGCATCAACTCATACTCACTCTAGAAACGGCATGAAATTTCAAATGAAAATTTAAATGCAAAGTAGCTGCATAAGCATAATAGAAGTGCATGTCATTAATCCATTGGAAAACATTAAAATTACCGTCCGCGTGGTGCATATGGAGATACAAAACCTAAGCGTAAAGAAGCGATATGGCTCCTCTCAGATCTCACATCCTTCTTTCTGCCAACACAAAAGCACGTACCCCACGACGAGCTTCGGACAACAGCCTACAGCTAATACAGCATTCTTCAGCATGCACCAGCAAATCTGGATTGAAAAGAGAAGAGAAAAGAATGAATGACATTAATTTTGAGGAAATTGGTTAGGTAACAGCCAGAGATTCAAACCAAAACTTCTATTTGGTGCATTTTAAGTAAAATTAAATCCAACGACTTGTTTATGTAGCTATTTATTTTCGAAATTAAATCCAAGAACTTTTTATGTAACAACTTATTTTCCAAACAAATAATTTTAAATCATATACTTGGAAGTCTATGAATGTTGTCATCAACTTTCACATTTAACTCCAAAAGAAAGGAAACCCCATGAAAACAGTATAAACAATCAATCTTGCTTGCCTTTACACAAACATTGTTGTATCTAATTTTCACTATGAATGCTTCTCTTATTCAAATATCCCTGCCTTGCTGAATTTTTTTCAGATAATGTTAACTGCTATTCGTAGTCTGAGTAGTTTAAGAGTTGAGACAGGTGCCTATTGTAGTTCATTCTTCCTAGCAATTTCTTTAACAGCTTATATAAAAGATGGCAGAGCACATGCCACTCACAGAAAACAAAATGAGAGGAAATGGAAAGAGGCCTAGCTCTCACCATCATCCTTGCACCCACCGCACTAGAGTATGGCATGGGTTCTCATTCTTCAGACATATTCTTCGTTGGTTTGTAGCACATTTTAGAACAATACAATGAAGTCAAGAAATGATGAAATTGTTACTGTATGCAATGCAATGTTCAACTATTGCATATATTTTTAATTACAATGGTTTATTCATGGTTCTCATTTTTCAAACACCTAATTCTACGTTCGCTTGTGACGTTTTAGAACCTGAATAGTTCGTGCCTATTGTTTGTATCAAAGTTCTTAATTTAGGTTTAAACATGTCTAACAAAAACAGTAAGTATCCTAAAATATAGTAAATTGGTGCAATAAGAAAGAAGATATGTTTGAAATGAAACTATTAGAAAAAGAAAAACATGGATTGACTCATTAAGGAAATTAAAAATAATGTAAACAAGAAAATCTTAACTATTAGCATTTTGAGAATCTCAATATATTTCCTTACCATAACTTAAAAAAGACAAGAAAAAAAAACTATTGCATATATTTTAAATGTTAGTTTCTTGTCGAACTTCGATTTACTAAAAATAAGAAACATGTCGAACATTGAACAAAATATCGATGAAAATATAGTAAAAATACGAAAATCCATGGAAATAGACAAAAAACTACTAATTTCGATTTGAAACTCTATAATAAGCTAAAACTTTTTGTTGACAAGTAAAAAAAAAATCATTATATATGAAAATCCAAAAAATTATATACAAACTCACAGAAATGAGTAAAAAAAATGGAAAATTACATTACCCCCAAATATTAGAATCCAATCCTTTCTATTAGTCATATAACAATTTATTCCCCAATCCAACATAAACTTCCAGTAGGAATCAATAAGAACCGATAAAAAACCTGATTTTGAATTGAAAACTATTTTATTCCTGAAAAGCCAAATGCCCCAACTGCAAGCATGAGGAATGATCTTTATCATTTTCCTCTTATTCCAGTTATTAGCCTTAGTGAGCTCCAATCTAAATCAGTGCCACATATCTTGAACACTTGGAAGTGACCCAAAAGCAAGATTTAGATGAAGCTTTTCTCACATAGCTACCTAGAAGTTAGAAACGAATGGACATGTGAAAAAGGATGGTTAATATCCGCATGCCTAGCTTTACGAAAAACGCAAGATATCTTCAAATTTGTTATCCATCTTCTCATACAATTTTTGATGAGAATGATAAGTTAAAGTTAGTAATAAAAAATGTTTAAAATCAAGAGTGTTTACAACACTTACCTTCTGTACACTTAATACCACATGGAATGCCTAAGTTCATTGAAATCTTGTTGTTAACATTAGTTGTTGAACTAAAGTCTTTCTCCACAATTTGTAATTATTTCAAGTCACATGAGTGTAATATATTTAGAATTCAACAATATATCTGTAAAATTGTGGCTATGGCAGTTGTATCATAAGCCCATGGGTGGATATTGTCGAATGAACATAACCATTCCTTGAGGTTGCGATATTGGCTGAGGTATTGTTTGAAGCTACCGAGTGACGTAATATTAAGTTGAAGGATGTTCAAGAGGTTGTTACGCGTATTATATTGGAATTGCATAATCAAGTAAATAACTCATATCCCATTCTTTTTGTTGGTTTAGAACATAAGAAGATAAAATTCTTGTCCATTCACTTTTAAAATTATGATATGTTTATTCATAAGGATTATCTTTTATAAGAGCTATGATTATAAGGATCTTTAGGATCATGAATATTTAAAGAGTCAAGTGACTAATAAAATTCCCCTAATATGATTGCTTCAATAGTTTTTTCTTGTCCTACCTTGTCATGAGATCTTCATCAATAATGAAGTGGCAAAAGGTTGCCTTCTTTATAGTTAGGCTCCATGATACTCGCCCTATGTGGAATCATCCTTTCTTTTTAAATGGTTAAGTGGCCTTTCACTCTTTCCTCTTGACTCTTCAGTTATGGGTGAGATTGCATGATATTTTTAAATGCCAGTTTAGTATCGGATTTTGGTCCAACAAAAAAAAAAAACGTGTTGGACATCGATAGAAATATTAGTGGAAATATGATAAATTTACGAAAGTTTATGAAAATAGTCAAAACCTTCAAATTTCGATTTGAAATTTTGGGATAAATTAAAGCAAGTAATAATCTACAACTACGACTAGTTAGATTTAATAGTATAATTTACATATACTATTAAATTAGATACGTTTTACATTAAAATACGTTATATAAACTTAATAAAAATATCTTGAAGCATAAATAGTATCTAAAAATATTTAATAAATGTATAAATCATACCTAAAATAGTATATGTTTAAAATAAAGAGTTCTCACAACATTTAATATAAAGAGAAAGTAAAGATAAGAGAATACCCAAGTATTGAAGATATGGAATTTAATTGAGGACTACCACAAATGTTGTCATTTCGTAGAGTCCACAGGGATTTCTCTAACGATATACAATTATGTGAGTATATGGATTTGTATTGTATTTCCAACACTACGTTAGGATGACCAAGCAGCAATAAGCCAGCTACAAAGGGAAGGTGCAACCAACATTATGGAGGAAGAGAAGCAACAACTAGTAGTAGAAA
>JAMKQA010019264.1:0-12440 GCA_024699735.1 Posidonia australis
TTTGAGATAAAACATTTACAGCAATATTCCTCAGATTTAGAGTATCTGTTCCATTTAACATCCACCATTCACTTGAAATATGATATTTATTTATTAACTATATTATAGAATAATATTATGAAATAAAAGAAATGATATTAAAAATATTACTTGGAGTCATTGTGTCACGAGAACGTATCGTATGAGGCTCTCCAAATGACATAAGTTCATCTCGAAAGTACTTCAATTCATTGAGAGCTTGTACTTGGACATTGACATCAGGCTCCAATTTTTTGATCACATCTTTAACAGATGCTAATAAATCAATACGACAGTCAAGTTGATGACTGTACTGGAATTGTGGATTTAAATAATATGCTACATTAACAAAAAAAACTTATTTAACAAATAATTTTGTAATAAATGCAATATAATGATAAAAATTATGAATGGTCATGTTAAAATGCTTACCAACTTCATGTAGAGGATAAAGAAGCATGTTAAACCATCTGTCATCTTTAATTTTGAGATATGTCTTAGATGATCTGTATGCTGCATCAGCCACAACATCCTTCATCAATCTCATTGCCTCATATAAGAAACCCATGGTAAGCTTCTTATCACTATCTACCAATCGAAGGACCTTTGAAACTGGTGCCATAATATATACAACTTTTCGAAAATTCTCCCAAAAATGTACATTATTTATAATTGAATTTACTCTCCTACCAATTAGACTTTCACTCTCGTGGTATTTGTACCACTGTGGCGAATTGAACATATACTTCAGTCCATTTCTTCGATCAATCATACTTTGAAGAGCAATATAATTTGTTGCAAGTCTGGTGACTCCTGGACGAATCAAATCAACACTACAACACTCGAGTGATCTCATTAAAGCAAAGTAAAAAAGAGTGGTTGTAAATGAAATTTGTTACAACCTTTGCATCTCTCACTGTCTTTTCCACCAACTTCGCCTTCCCAAAGTCTTTAAGTATTAAATCAATACAATGAGCTGCACATAGTGTCCAATATATGTCATACTTTCTCATAATTCTGGAACCAACCTTTTTAAAGTTACTTCCATTATCAGTCACAATCTGCACCACATTTTGTTACTTCCACTTGTTTAATGATTCTTTCGAATTGCTTGTATATGTACTTGTAATCTCTGACAACATCAGAAGTATCAATATACTTCAAGAACATTATACGATCATCACAATAAACCATGAAGTTAATGATTTGTTTCCTTGTGGTACTTGTCCAACCATCACACATGATAGTTACTCCATAAACTGGTCATTGTCGTTTCAAGCCATTATGTAAGTTTCTAATTCTTCTTTCTCTGCTTTAAGGTACTTGTTCATGATCTCATACTCAGTTGGTGCTTTTACTCCTGCACCTTCTTTTACTACAACATCAAGCATATGTTGCAGATAAAGTCCCTTAGCTGTTTTTGCAGGGATAGCATTGAAAAACATATATTTTACTACAACTTGACCAACTTTTTCTCTAGCATTTCCAAACATGCCTTTGATTGTTTTCTGTTTTGAGATTTCATTTCTAACTGTAGCTGTATCTGGATTGTCATATCTTTGACTATATGTTCTGAACATTTCAGAAATGCCTTTACCTTTATCCTTTTGTGTCATACTACTGCCAATGTCACTACCACTGCCACTTCCCTTGTAAATTCGGGTACTACCTATCCTATGAAATCTTTCAATTTGCTCTCTATGTCATTCTTCATTTTTAGACTCTATTACTGATCTTCTAAACATTCCCCTTTCCTCTAAAGTGTTACAATCTACAGGATAAATCATATCATCATCTGAATCCGATATGGGAATAGCACCAAAAGTATCTTCATTAAAGAGAATCTTGTTGAACCTTTCTTCTCTTCTCTTTTTGTCATTTTTCTTTACTTTAGTGTCCTTTAATAATTCTCTCATTTGAGCAGAAACTACAGATAGACACGATTTAGACTTAACTACATTACTATATCCACCAGCAAGGTGTTGTTTTAATCTTGTTATTCCTCCACTCTTCATTTGCTTGTCACAATATTTACATTATGTTTTTCGTCTATCATTATCAATAGGATATCCATGCAACCAACCTGGATCTTCTGATTTAGCTGCCCTAACATCATTACGACCTCTACTACTTTCAAAATCTGATGAATTTGACATTATGAATGCTGAAAACAAATGATAATTGTCACTAATTTAATGAAATAATGTATTGAAATATTTTCTAATTTTTTTACATGTTATAGTGATTTCTACAATTATTCTTGATTTTTTTTCATATTTTCTTGATTTTTTAATTAATTATGAAATATTTTGATTTTTTAAATAATCATAAAGAATTACTAATTTATATAATTATATATCAAATTATTAACATTAAGATACAAAATAATAAAATAAACTTGAAAAAAACCTTAGATCTATGCAATATTATGGTAGATCTGACAAAAATTTAAGTTTATACTTTATATCTAAGATTGCATGTGAACTTTAAAAAAAAGATTTAAATGAGAGTTGTTTTAAACAATACAATCTTGTTGTTGTAGTATAACATGAAAGTGGTACAACAATACTACAATAGTAATATTAAGGACAAAAAAGAGAATGCCATATATTAAAAAAAAATAAAACTTAATAATAATAATATTCACATGCATATCTTAAACAAAATATCATTTATTAAAAAAAACTTAATAATAATAATATTCACATGCCATATATTAAATAGAATACAATATAATCTATTTTATTAAATTTAATAATAATATTATCATAACATATATCTCATGTGATGACCAAACACATGATAATGAATAATAATAATCCAAAAAAAACCTCCGTCTTTACATGATCAAGTATGATAATGAATAATAAAAGTCACAAGGCATATATCTCATATTCTCATGTATCTCATATTCTCATCTGTACTCGTCCTATGCGGCTATGCCATATATTTAAAAAAAACAGATCGAGACGGAGGAACAGGACACCTGGTTGCGGGCTTGCGGCAGATCCAGCGAGATCGGCGAGATCAACAGAGGTTGGAGCAGCCAGATCGACGGGGCGGACGGCGTAGGAGGGCGGATCGACGTAGGATGAGGGACGATGTAGGAGGGTCGACGGCGTAGAAGGAGGGACGACGTTGGACAGCGAACGTAGACAACGTTGGACGGCGAAGAAGGACGACGCAGGACGTGACGGCGAAGGCGTACAAGGCAGCAAGGGCAAATGGCTTCAACGTTAGCTGGACGACTGCCGAAAAGAAGATGAGAGAACCGACGAAAGCGATGTGATGCTTTTAAAGTCATGTTGTTCGTGTCTGCTTGTGGCGAAGATGTGTCGGTCGACACGTGAAATTGAAAGGCAAAAAACTCCAAACCTCCACCAACATACAGGGATGTTACGACATGGCTCAAAATATCGCTCGACAAGAGGTAAGTCGCGACATACCCTAATATGTCGTTTCCCTCCCTTCAGCCACCGATACGTGTCAGCGAAATATCGCCGACACGCACCGACTTTTGATTCTATGACACCAACTCAAGGTGACATACATCTAAAAAATTAACTCACAATAGTGAACTCAAATCTCTCAAATCTTAAAATCTACCACCAATCCTATACCACTAAAACAGATATCTCAAATATTCATGTCAAAAAACACCAACCACAAAAATCTCAAAAACATGCATCTTATTTTGATACTATAAAACCACAATAAGGCAAGCTACTATTGTCAAACAATCATAAATTCTTTTAAATATACTTTTCAAAACAATTTCTCTCTTCCAAATCAAAACTACATGTATATTCGAAATCTCTTTAGACATACTCGAAAAGCAAGGTCTCCTCTAGGCCATTGTAGGAAATTCTCAATCACAAACCACACATGCATACACACAACTGTCCAAAATCAGTTGCGTTACTCAAACCTAAGCGACCGACACTTGCCACAAGCAACCACTAAGGTGCCCTATACAATCACAAATAAGCCACCCTATGTAAGGACTTTCTTATCTCAGATTCATACTCTAAAACTCTTAACCTAACCACACAAGAACCACACACAGAGTCTGCCCTCTTGGCATCCTTGGGACTGTTGCACTCAACCACCTAAAGAACTTTTTCACCTCTTAGTCCTATCAATACAACTCATCGAAACCTCTGCCGACTCTTCTAACTCTCAACCTCCAAAGGTGTCACTCGTTTTTAGTCCATTGACTAGATTGTTCAACCTCTTAATTCCTAACCTTATCCTTAGTCTTTTGCCTATAGATTCTCATCAAAGGCCTTGTAGTCTTCAAAAATCACGAAATCTCAACATCAGATTCGCCCATGATCCTCCAAATGTATCAGCCATCCCTAATCTATCAGTACGATGCTACGACACTCTTAGTTCTTCGAAAATCACGAAAAACCACTCAAACCTCATTCTAAACAACTTACTCTCAACCATCTAAAGGTATCAATCATCTCTGGTCCATCGACAAGATACATCAACCTTTTGGTCTCTCAAAACTACAAAATCATTTGGACCTCAACTTAGACAAATAGTTCACAACCAACCAGAGGCATCAACCATACCTGAATGGTCGACCAAGAGCTTCGACCTCTTGGTCCTTCAAAATCATGGAAAACCTTTTCCAAAAATCTTTACAAATCTTATGCATTTCTTCCCAAATCATTTTTGAAAAATCATTTTGAAAACTATTTCTAAATCAACTTACAATATTACTCAAAATTCCACACAAAAACATTGCACAAACATCACCCAAAACACCTCAAAAAACAAACTACAACCCACTAAGCTGCAAACACCGTTCTACTCACCAACGGCCCCAACCCACGCTAGGGATATGCACGAGTGGCCTAAGCCACAAATCCACATGACTCATCCATGCCCCAAGTGCCAAAACACGACAGTTAAGAAAATTACCACTGCAATTAACCATAAATCTCACCATGCAAACAAGAAAAATGCTAACCATATACTAAAATGATTATAAAATCCTTTACCACATGCAAAGGAAATAACAGGAACCCAATATCTACATCTCGAGATACCAACAAACACGGATGGCAAGTTCACACAGTTAACAATGCCACCACAATCCACTACGAATGCTACTGAAAATCCACATTTCAGGGCTTAATTCAACTCAGTAAAAATGTAAGTTATATATCATTTTAAAGGTCTCAAAATCATCTTTCTAACGCTTACTAAAACACTAGAATTTGACATCTAAATCTTAAGATATCATTAAAACAAATCACACATATCATCTTTGCGAATAGTGCACTCAAGAATTCAAACAGCTCATTTATTCACCATAAAATTCAACTAAAAATACTATAATTCATCCACAACATGAACTATCATGCATCAATACCATTACATCTCTAATTAAAAATAAACTTCATTGGTGAAACGTATACCTTATATACAATACAAAGAACCCAACACAGTAAACCTCAAAGAACCCAACTCTACTACAACTGTCGGCGATCCTCTTTGCTGAAGCTCCTAACTCAGCCACTCTCGTCTCCAATAAGCATGACCGAAAGTCCAAGGCAACCTAAAAGCAACAGCAAATCAACACCCATATGGAGAAAAAGAAGAAAATAACCTAACCACTATTTCAGCTCAACTCACCTCAACAACCACTCAACAGCAAAGAGATTATCAATGATTCTACCTTCGACTAAAGCTTCCTCGAACAGTGAAGCACCATACAACACCGACGAGAAGCTCTCCTCTAGAAGCACTCTCTCTTTCTCCAACCAACGGCTTTGTCTCTCTCACACGCATGCCCTTCTCACCCTCTGCACCACTCTTCCCCTTTCCTGATCTCTCTTCCCTTCTTTCTTTTCTTATTTTCTCCACATCTCTCTCGACTATTCTTCTCCTTCTCAATTCTTCTTTTTCTCTCTCTCTCACGACCCCCCCTCCCCAACCACATGCACTCTCTATCTCCCCCCTTCATCTCTTACATGAGTGTGTGTACTAGTGTGGCCCTCCTTATATAGCCACAACTTAAGTCACATGGGAAAACAAACACGACACATTGAACAAACACCACACTCACCCAATAACAACAATACAATACTTGCATCATCGATTATATAATGTAAAGCAAGTGTCGGTACACACCTTCCACCACCAACACAGCACACCAAACGTGCACCACTTACATAATTACATACAATCCACTTGTGCATGGAATCAAATGATTATTTTGAAATACTTCCAAGATAATCCTTCTAATTATGAATAAAATCCAATAAGACCAACATCATCAATCGCCAATCACAATTAAGAACCACTCAAAATATCCTCAAATTTATCACAACTACCAACCTAAAACCAAGTAAAATAATTCAATCCCAAAGCCACAACTCACAACACCCCGCAATCTGGCACACACAAACATGCGAGCAATCTACACTAGGAAAACGTGTTGGGAACTTACACCCAAAACACGTGCCTCACACACAACTTGAAAGATGTTCTACATACTCGTGTGGTCAAGATAATAGAAATGATGGGAACCATACTTACCTCAACTCCAATGTTCTATCGGAAAACAAATTAACACATGCTAAAGATGGTAAGAAAGTTTTTGGTCCTTGACCTTCTGGAATAGGTGAAGATTAGAAATAACATGACAAATGATGAGGTAAACCTCGAAGGAATAGGAAAAAGCTAAAGAATTTACTTCACACCCAAGAGGTTGTAGGATGCCATGCACATGGAGCCCAACAATACCAAGAAACCACCTTTGTAGTTTCCTTTCCCTTACTATTATATAGTCTGTATGGTGCACAAGAAACTGCGCTAGCAGGAAAGGATCTACATGGAAAGTATGATTGAAAAGGCAAGATTCTGTTAAAAAAATCAAATATGAGGTAGTCCTAACATGGTAGGTGGATTGCATATTGAAAATCTTTATTTTCTAGCTGAGTTTTCCTTATTGCTTAAACTTTGTCAGACAACTTGCCTCTATTGGGTTGAGCTCTATAAATTCCCTATGTATTCAATAAAATTAGGTGGACATCCCATTATTCCATAATAAAAACAAATTTTTGATTTGTACCTTACGATCATTTTCTCCATCAGCATGTCCATCTTGTGCAAAAAAGGCCAAAATCAAATTGCCCAAAAAAGCACCTATATCAAATCCCATTGGTCCATAAAAAGCAAATTCTGGATCTATGACTTGTGTTGAATCAACTGTGACCATTATCGAACCAGTGTGGAGATCTCCATGGATAAGGGCTTGAGCTCTCTCACAGAACCTACAACAAGCAATTGACTAGTAAAATGCTTTTATGCTATACCTTCCATAAGTATCAAAGAACAAACTTGGCTTGGGCACATTATAACAAGGATACAATACAGTATCTAATGAAAAAACTAGGCTCCAGGCATAGCAAAGAGAAACATGAGAACATGGGAAGCCAAAGAGTCATACATGGATTTCAGATTAGCCAATTCAAGTTTCAAAGCAGCATCCTCACGAATGGCTTCAGCATCTTTGTCAAGGTAAGGAGAAGTCCACCGATTAAAGGTAGACAACCTATAAGGGTCCGAGAAAACAACCTGCTCGGTGAGCCTACAGAGCTCCACATTTCCACAAAACTCTGCAACTGCAGTGCATCAAGGAGATTATATCAATGAAAGCACACTAGCAGACTAAAGGATGAGAACCACGGATATTTCATTCATAGCAACAAAATCAGTCAAACGTTCCCTAGGAAGTTGTACATTATATTTTCTGAAACATATAAGGAATGATAAACACAAAGTGGCAAGTTTATAATATATTTCACATATTGGCAAACTGAAATTGTGAATTAGGATAATAAACTAATTAACTGCAACAAGAGATGCTTGTTATATGGCAGAAGCTTCTAGTAACTGGTAAGTCAATGATCCTACCAGAGTAGTGTCCACGTTAAAGTATTAATAGTTTAGAATAACCAGAATGAACAGCAACTGCAGCAGAAAGAGAAGATGTTGAAAGGAGTTGGCAAGTCTACTGATAAAAGTACAGAAATCTTGTTTGATGGTTTCATTCTATTCAATTGAAGTTCTTCATATCTATAAATTGGGTTCATTGTGAATTCCAAGGGAAGGGAATTTCCTCAAGAGAAACACAAAGTTCATAAAAAAATTTAATAACAAAAACATTCCAAATGTTTCAAGACATTCATAATATGCAACTTAACCATCTTCAGCGTTTTTTTGTTTGGGCGGTACCATCTTCACCTTTTCACTTTCAATCTCCAATTCATTAGACAATCCCAATTCACCCAAGCCTCCAAAAAAGTTCAGGGTGTTTAAACTTTGAAGTCCAGGGTGATCTCCATAGTTTCCTTACATTCCATACAGCCTTCTAATTTGCACCTCCACGTGGGATCATCACCATCCTCTAGTCATTTTCTCTGCAAAGCTCTCATTGTGTCTCTTCTTCAAGCCTCCATTGTTCTGCATAGGTCTTCGTTACAATCCTTCCAAGAGTTAGAAGACAAAGCTTTTTTACCTTTGTCGGTAGTACAGCTCTCCGTATAAAATGACATACCAGCTACTTGTTCTGTGTAAATTGCATGCAGTCTCCGTACATACTTTTAATTGAATAGCAGCTGCTCCCTTCTCCTTCCCATTTTAGTATATCTTCCTGACCTACACTAATGCGCAAACTAGCAAATCCAGCAGTCTCCTCTTCCATATAAAAGCTTGAATCAATGATTTAATGGCACGCCCTTTCTATGTCATTCAACTTTAGCATCTTGCTGATTGGGAATTTTAAACAATAGATGAAAGATTTGGTTTAAGCTCAGAGTTCCACACCATTTATCCTGCAATGAGTGAATAAAGATTTCATTTGCAATTTTGATGCCAATTAACCTCTTTAAAATTGCACCTGACGGAAACAATATCTACTATCCTCCGAGAGAGACACAGCTTCTTACATCTGGGAGCATTTCTTGCTCTATCGTTAATGATGTATTTATTTGTCCTTCACAATTTGATACCACAAGCCATTTTATTCAGTTTTGCTCCTCCACAATACTAAGCAAACCATGTTCATCCAACTGTCTTTATTCTCATGGTGTCGTCTATCTTTACCACGCAGCTTTGCTTTTGTTTAAACTCAGATATCTGCATGGTTTATATTGGGCAAAGTGAATAGAGATTTCAACTCCAACTTTAAAGCCAATTACCTCTCGTAACCGTACCTGATGGAAACAGTATCCTCAGAGAAACAAGACACGTCTTCTGGAATGTGGTAGCACTTCTTGCTCTATCATTGATGACATATTTGTTCTTCACGATTTGACACCACAAACCATTTTATTCAGTTTTGCTCCTCCACAATACTAAGCAAGCCATGTCTCATACAACTTCCTTTATTCTCAAGGCCTTGCCATCTTTGTCTTTAAATACCACATGCCACCATAATACCAAATGTCGACGTGTGTCGCAGAAATTTCACCAATATGTGTCTTATTTTCAATTTACCGACACAACTCCGATACGACATCGATATGGAAGTTTTTTAAATAAATGTGGATTTTTTTTATTATGTTTCCACCGACACGATACTGATATACCAACATTTTACCGACACGTATCTGTTTTTCAACTTGCTGAAGTCCAACACGAAACCGACATTTAAAACATTGCATGCCACTTGACAAATAGCCATCCTTAGCCCCCTAGCTTCTCTTTGGTTTAAGCTCATATTTCCTCACAATTTAGATAGATTGAGAAAAGTGCATAGAGATTTATCTCCAACTTTAATGCCAAATAACTCTTGAAACTATACCTGATGCAAAACAATAACCTCTGAAAAGAGACCACATCTTCTTGCATGTGGTAGCACTCTTGCTTTATCATTGATGATGTATTTGTTCTTCCGATTTGACACCACAGACCATTTCATCCAGTATTGTTCCTCCACTACAATTCACTAACCAAGGCATATTCATCCAACTGTCTTTATTTTCAATCCCTCCTCTTATCTGTCTTTAAAGACCACATTACACTTGTCAAGTGTTGAATCTCAGCACCTAGCTGCTCTCATTCTAGCCTCATAATTATTCTTAAAGACTTTCTTCTGATAAGTCCACACTTCTCAAAGACAGATATGAAGGCCTTGTAAATAGAAACATAGAAGAGTATTTTTTGAATTCAAAAACCTCTCAGCCTTCCACCCTGCTAGCCTTTGTTGAGTCCTTTATATAACTATGTCCCTGTCCTTGACTGCCAGAGTATTGTTACTAATGACAAGAAGAAATACTTCACTTGGATTTTTTTTTTTTGAGCAGTAGTTCACTAGAATTGTTCAACCATGCACACTTGCACCAAATGGTGCATTGTTGATGCCCACAATAGATCTTTTCCGAAATGTATTCCATAGGCAAAATATCATCTCTTGGATTTCCAAACAACAGAGTAAAATGGCATATCATCTGTATATTGAAGGATATGCGCATTTTTCCTTTCATTTCCTACAGTACTTTCAAGTCTGCCTCTTATACAACATAACAAATTGTGCAAAAATGTTTGTAATTAAGACGAATAATCTCCCTGCCAGATCACTATATAGACGAATAATTTCACACCATTTCATCCACATTATCCAGAAATAAAGAGATCCATGTCTAGTAAGGATCCCCTTTTGATTCTCCATGTCCCACCATGACTCTATGAATGGCAACAAAACAATCCTCAAGGTACTTTTGAATGGCATAAGCCAAGTATTTGTTCCAGACAAAATGCCTGGTTAAATCTCTAAGTATGTTTAGAAGGCTTACGGCCCTCAACTCGTTAACTATTTCAACCTCCTTAACTTTATATATCAAGAAAATGGTCTTATTTATGGCTTCCAGTCCGCTTTCCCTCCTCACAGAAGTCATGCAGCAGACCGTACAATTTGATTTTGAAATCTATCCAAATAGACTTACAATCATAGAATTGAACATCGGCACGTGTCAGGTGATATTTCGCCAACACTTATCGGATTCTGAGTTGACCAACATGATTTACAAGTGTAAATTAGAAAATACTATATATCAAAGTCAAACTTCGACTCGTATCAGTAACTGTCGAAGTATCAATCGATATTATGTATTTTTTACACTGACTATGAACAATATCGAGCAAATTGTCCATTAAAACTACAAACACACATCAGATTTTTTTCCTTTTCATTTACTCCTTCCCTTTCATGAGTTCCTGACTTCCTGTGTCTTCCTGAGTCTGATGGCTTGCTACAAACTTAAAGAGCCTTTTTTCTTTAATTGCTCTTAAATTTTATCTCTCGCTAAGGTATAATACTTGATTTTTATATAGAATCTTTGTTTTTCCCTTTTTTTGTGTTTATATTTTGAACTTTTCATGTAGATCTATAATAGAATTTTAGATCTATCATTATAATAATTCAATCTAACTTGATAATACATTGACTTAGGTTTTTCATGATTTGTTTTGTGTTTTAATGTTAATAACTTGATATTACATAGATCTAACATACATAGGTTTTAGGTTTTTTCTTTTTTTTTTGTGTTTTAATATTAATAACTTGATATTACATAGATCTAACCTAATAACACATAGGCCTTAGGTTTTTACATGTTTTTTTGTGTTTTGATGTTTAATAACTCGATATTACATAGATCTAACCTAATAATTCTATAAAATCATTAAAAAACAATAAAATTCCTAATTAAATAAAAAACAGTAAAATATTTATGTTAAGTATATATGAGGTAACTTTTATGAACACTTTTATTTTTAAACATTTATTAATCATTTTTACGTATTATTTATGATTCAAAATATTTGTATTAAGTTCATCTAGAACATTTTAATATAATACATATTGAGAAATTTGACCTAAGTAATTTAAGATGTAGATCATTGCATACTTTAGCTTATTCTAGAGTTTCAAATCAAAATTTAAAGTTTTTTTACCATTTCTATAGACTCCATAAATTTATTATGTTTCCATCAACATTTCTACCGATGTCCAACACGTTTACCATTTTTGTTGGACGAAGCCAACGTTTAATTTTATAGTTATAAGAAATCAATGGAAAGTCATCCAAGCCAGAAGTTTTTTATCCTTCAAGTTTCCATACTATATTTTTATTTCTTCCATGGAAAGATGCTGCTTTAATTTGCTGGCTTGTTTGAACTGACAGTTTTTATCTACCCATCCAGAATATACTTCCAGTGCTCAATTCATGTTTCTTTGATTTTGGCTTCAAAATAGGCATAAGTACGTTGCTAATTTCTCCAATGTAAGCAATTTCTTGATTATATGTATTGTAGTATCTGCTTCTTGTTTGACTTGATATTCTATGGAACAATTTGGTGTTACCATCAATGATCCACAATTGCCATGATGTTTACCTCCA
>JAMKQA010019266.1:0-12860 GCA_024699735.1 Posidonia australis
CCCGCACGAGGAATCCCATCGCGGCAGTGCAGGGAGGTTGGGGAAGGATGTCCTCACCTACTGCTTGTGTGCCAGGTTACCTCTGATCAAGGTAACAATAGTAATGAAAGTGGAAATGATTAAGTAAGTGGAATGTGTGTAAGTGTATGTGGTCAGGATTGGACCTGTGAAGTGGTCCTAGAATACTGAAGAGAAATGTTGATGTTTTAACCAGTTGCCAGCCAGTGTTTGTGGTTTGGTTTTGAGCCCAGTGGGGCCTTGTGTTTTAGGCTGGATCTGGTTAGGAAGTGTATTTTGGGGAAAAATCCCCAGTGTTGTAATGGAATGGTTTTGGAAAAGAGAGTGAATTTCCAAAAGGGTTTTGAAGTGGTTTTTGAAAGAATTTCCGCATGTTTTGAGAAAGGAAAAGGTTGTGGCTTTTGAAAAAGCCTGGCTTGGGATTGAGGTCTTAGGTGGTGATTTTGTAAAGAAAGGAATTGGTTTTTGAGAATGAAGTCCCAAGTGTTGATTAATAAAGAAAATAATTTTTAAGAAAGAAAACCAAGTTTTGCAATGATAGGAAACATGTTTTCTTTGGTTTTATCGTGCTTGCTTGTAGTTGTGTGTTTTGGGGGCGCGTACTTAGATGTTACTCACGCGTGCTGTGTGTTTCAGGTGCAGGCTGCGTGTAGCCAGTTTCCGGTGCAGGAATTGGAGTTTCTAGCCGTGCATCGAGATCCTAGAGATGAGCCTTAGTTACAACCCTTTTGTTCTGTAATTTGTGTAATTAGGCTTGTGATGATGTTGTTTAGTAGCGTGCCTGGGTTCGGGGCGTTACATGGGGTGACAGTCCAACCATGTCAGAAGATTCCTAGAAAAATTTACAAATAGCAACTAAATACGATGGAGACTTACAATTAAAACAGAAGCCAGAGTACTTGTAATATTATTTTGTATGCCCGCAGAGGCCATAGGAGAAGCATCTCCCTTGAGAGCGGCAAAATCTTACCAGTGGATTGACGACTTTTCTCCGAGAAATCACTTCCTAGCTTCTTCCCCTGTCCTTGGAAGATGAAGGTTCAGAGGTGAGCTTAGAGACAGAGGAAGCAAACTTAACAGGTGTGGGTTTAGTTGGAGAAGCAAGGGGAGAAAAAAGGGATCCCTTGGCAGAGAAAGTAGTCAAGCAAATCTTGTTATTAGAAGATATCTCGGAGACAGGGGGAAGCTAGCTTTTCTAGAGCTGAGGATTGAGAGGGAGACGAAGAGATGTGGACAGAAGAAGAGAGAGGGTAGGAAATAATAAATGTTTTTTTGGTAAAAGGAAATAATAAATGTTGCCGTACTAGAAGTTGAAGAGGAGGCATTACCCAGTGCAGAAACCAATGCGTCATATTTAGAAAAATCAAGATAATTTATGCCATTATCAACGTTAAATCTAGCATAATCCTTTAATTGAAGAGCATTAGAGTAATTCCCCACAGTAATGTTGTTTGCGGGGTTAAGAATGGCAATATTATGTGGGTTAAATAATGTATTATTCCAAACAGAAGTCGAGGCAGCATTAATGAGCCCCGCATTGGTAGGGTCTCAAAAACCCTACCTAATAAAAACTACCTTGCCGGAGACCAAGTAATCGTCGACCGACGGAAGGTAGGTCGGAGCTGGAGATGATGAGATCCAAACTGGATCTACAGAAGAAGGGGAAAAATCGAGAGACTAGAGTCTCGTCCAATTAGGCTCAACAATCCTCTTTAGACCACAAGCTCCCTTAATAATATTGGATTTTAATAGTCAATCACAAACATCGCAGGATAAACGAGAATCACAAAAAATTTTAACCAAGCATCCAATCTTTCTACAGTTAAATCCAGAACACACATTTAACCAAAGAAAATGACGAGGATCTAAACCAGTTGGCTGACCAGACAGATCTATGACCAGACTTGGTTGAGCTAGAGGAAGAAAACCCATAGCAGTCTTAATAGTAAAGAATCACCGCTAAGCAAGAACCTCCGGTAGAGATCTACAAGAATATCTTCAAATGTCGGCCCAGAAATGTCTCAATAAGTGGAGACTAGCAAGAGTAAGGGTAGGGGGTGAAGAAGCTTCACCAGATCTAGCGGCAAATCGGGCTCGAGGGAGAGTTCCCCATCCTCCAGGAGTCTAGCTTTGAAGGCTTGCTAGTCGAAGTGGGTGGCCCGACGGAAGAGAAAGCGAGAGTCAGTGTGGAATCGACCATGAGGTGGAGCACATCACGTAGACAGTTAAACCAACGTTAGCAGGAAAAACAGTTCTTAAGGCTGAGATGCGGACCCATTACGATTTCACAGGCATTAGCAACTATTTTTTGTAATCTCAATCCTAAATATCTGGTGAATGTATTCTCCTAAAAAAATCGGGCGGTTACGCAATAGTGTCTCCGGAGAAATGTCCGAAGTGCGCAAGCTATGATTTGACTCCACGAGAAGACAACTCAATTTTACAAATGCTAAAGAAATGGACAAGACAATGGTCAGAGATGGATGGATATAAGAACAAGAAGTAGATTGCAGCACTGAATTGAATTGGCAGCGTCGATGATTGCGACCAAAATAGGAAGAGCTTTGATGCCAAGAACACACTCCGATAAAGCGCCACAGCAGACTTTCGCCTTCTTTACCTCTAATAAATATTATTCCTATCTCACAATTTAGAATTCTACTCCAATGGACATGCAAAGATATCAAAAATAAGGGAGAACAATATATTGTACATAGAAAATTTTCACGTGCAGTCGGAACACAGAAATCAGATCAACGGTCGTCTTCTCTGGATCATTGGATCCAATTTTTATTCATGCAACCATAGTTATAAAAGCAACCACAAAGACTAAGGATGTTTTTTAGTTGCCTAATTTATTTATTTTCCTTTCTCATAAATTGTGAAACAAAGTCAAAAAAACAATTATATCTTGTTTGGTGTATGTCAAATATGTTTTTTTTTAAAATTTGAATTATCATCTGTGGATTGTGGTGGTGATTTATATTCGTTAATTTTGTACAACTTCTTTTTAGTTTTGACTTTCATTTTATTGATTTAATTAAAACATGATTTTTTTTGATACCCTTCTTTTTTTGTAGAATTCCTTTTTGTTCCTTTTTCCTTCATTTGATCCAAACATATCCTTTTCTTTAGCTAAAGATTTTATATACTTAAAGATATTTTAGGAGACATTTTAATTAAAGAAATGCATCTAAGAAAAGATATTTTATGCGACATTTCATTTTTTTTTCCTAAAATTATTATAAATACAAAAAATAAATAGAAATGTAAAATTTTGATATTTTAGAAACGGAAATACATAAAATGAAATAAAAATTTTGGAAAGAGAGTTTCATTAAGAGAAAATTACGTTTTTCAAAAAAAATATTGTTTTTGAATTACATAATTAAGGTTATAATAGTAAGAAAACAAGTCATAACTGAAAAAAGGAGTTTCTGAAATCTCCATTGTAAAATATGTAAAAAAAAATTCAAGGCAAAGACGAAAAAATGTTAGAAAAATAGAAATGCATAAATAAAATAAAATCTAAAAATATTAATCGTCTTCTACTATTTCAAAAAAATATCTCGTTTTAATAGTTAAAAAAACTCTTTTTTAGTAAGTTTTCAAAAAAAGAAGCTATTGTTTTAGTGGCTTTTAAAAAAGTCCTATTTTAGTATGTTTAAAAAATCCCATTTTAGTAGCTTTATGATAAAAGATCTTGTTTTAATAAGTTTAGAAAACTCCGATTTTAATGGTTCACCAAATTTAGCTTATAGTCTTCGTTTTCTAGAAACAAAATTAAGAGCAAAAAATAAAGATTGTAAACAAAACAAGGAGCAAAAGGAATAGGAAGATAAATATATAGAATAATTTAGAACAAATATGAGCAACAAATATGATAAACAAAAAATCTAGAACAAACAAAAACAAAATGAAGGACAAAAATAACGAGGAATGAAAATAAAATGAAGTACAAAAGATTATGAAGATACACACATAACTCTATAGAAATTTTTGAAATAAAAGTGAAATGAAAGAAAAAAAATTTAAAGAATAAAGATGATAAAGAAATAAATATGTTTCCTGCTTCAAGATGGAGAATATATTTTTTTTGTTGTTAACGGTTTAGAGATTTATTATTTCATCGGTATTAAAAGCCAAGTAAGAAACAGAGTCATTGTAAAATTATTACAGAGCCTTAGGCATAATAGCCCTCAAAAAGCATCGAAAATAACATCAATGGTACAGCCAAATAGAATCTAACACAAAATTTCTTAAGTCATAATGGCAATGTCACTCTTCCAGATTCTCCAAAATATTCTGAGAATTCTCTCCAGATGGTACTCTTGAAGAAGAAGGGATGGAAGGCTCCACAAGTTGTGAAGCCATGGTAGAAACAAATTGCAACATTTCCTCCTTCTCAAAACCTGAAACAAGAGTTTCTACCCAGAAATTCATCAGAGAAATAATATCATTAATGATCAAAGAGTACAATCTTACTGAATTGCGGAAAATTCTATTGTTCCTTTCTTTCCAAATCAACCAGAGAATGATTTGAAAAACCTATTGTTCCTTTCTTTCCAAATCAACCAGAGAATGATTTGAAGTAACAATTTCCAACCAGAATAAAATAGATCAATTTTAAGATGGAGAGTAGACAGAAATAAATCAGCAACACAAAAGTAACCAGGATTAACAGGGGATGCCAGGAGAGCAAATCTCAAACCAGAGAAAAGATATCTCCATTCGAAAGAAAGAGAGAGAGGAGAGGAAGGTCCAGTGTCAAGGCATGCCAGAAAAGGGTGGCTTCTCACCTCTCCGCTGTCAGAGGAAATCTCTGAGTCAGAGATTTTCCTCGTGCGAATGTGTAACGCTTCATATTTCGAATTTTTATTAACATTAAAAAAATGTGGTGAGTGCGCGTAATGAGTGACATGAGAGGACGCACAACCGTGCGCATTAATGTCGAATTACATTCAACAGTAATTTCTAGAATTTTCGAAACAGTTTCCAAGAAAATCCCCAAAGCAGCAGTCGCTGAACAGGACATTGCAGGATTAATGCTAACCACCGTATTAACCCCGAGAAGACTCTATCGGAATCTGGAAACACACCTCTCTACCGGCGATCGGTGAGCGAGCATCGATAAGCACCGACCGGTGATTTGCTCAACGGAGCAAAAACAGGGCTTACAATCTAGAACAAGCAAAGATAGAATCTGCCCATCTTGCACCGAGTAAGACGCAATCCATTCGACAAATCGTCGAAGAAAAGGATGGAGCAGGGCTGAGCAAAGAACCCGAGAGAAGGTCTGGTTCAGTCCCGAGGGGGAGGGAAGAAGCTTCCCCTTGCTGCGTACCTGCCTTCTCTTTTCCGTCAGTAGTGGTTAACAGGTCTTAGACATCGTAGCAACCAGGATGGTCTGTCGGCAGCCGGAGTCCGGAGGCTGGAGCTAGACTGTTGTCCAGATCCACAACCTGTAGGTTCCTGAAGTAAGACGCCTTTCCGAAACCCTCCCCGGCGAGATGACCGCTGCCGATCTTTGCTTTATCCTGTAGAGCTCCTCGAAGTTGAGGCCACTGGCGTTGTGGTTGTAAATCTCGTGAATGGCGTGCTCGAGGATCTTCCATGCCTTGTCCGCGTAGTTCGGATCGAGCACCACCCTCTGCTTGAACGGCTCGATCTTGAAGATCCTCTTCTTCTGGGGAGCCGCGGAGGACGGACTCTGAGAGTCATGAACAGGCTAGGAAGAGTTGAAGAGTGGAAGACCCTCTCCAGGGAGGGGATAGCGGTGGGCGGAGGGAGCAGAGGGCAAGAGTGCGAGGCACCAAGGCCTCAACCCGCAGCTGCAAGGGCGGGGGGAGCAAAGGGAGTGGAGGGCAAAGGCCAGAGGGCGGAGGAAGTGGAGGGCAAGGCCAGAGGACAGACCATTCTTATCTTGCTTGAAGATCTTTAATCCTTCCCTTAGATGGAGAATATTTGAACCCATCATTATTGATTTTTTTCTTTGGGCTAAGCCAAAAGATGCATGCATACTAGGCTTGTCAATTCTTTACACAACATGTTAAAACAATATTTGAGTTTAGCTATATCATGTCTCGTATACTTATTATGTCTACCCACTAAACATGATTATTAAATGGATTGTTTTATGTCTAAGGTGAAAAACCTGAAAAGTAAATGATAGATAAATGTTACATAATCATGTATATAGTACACGACTACTCATTTAGTATACACTAAGTACATATTATTATACTAGTAATTATTTAACATTATTTTAATAGATTTAGCCTTATTATACTAGTAATTATTTAACCTTATTATACTCATTGTGGTTATTGGCTTAGGTTATTTAACATTATCATGCTAAACATGTACAAAATGTGTACATGTGTACAAAAATGTGTAAATGTTAAAGCATATAGACTTTTACTAAATGTATAACCAAGTTATAAGCATACTCGTGTTAATTGGATCATTGTTGTGTCAAAACGGTACAATAAATCTAAACATTAGCAGGTTGGGTTGGGTCATGTATACAAGATAATAAATAGTTTGTATTATTAAGCTTAATATTAAGTACATGATAATTAAATAGATCGTATTTGATTTTGACATATATGTATAATATTTACACTTATTTTTGCACCCCCTAAGTGACAGTCACTCACCACTCTATTCTTTAGTCACTCAAATTTCAGTGGGCTCTCCTCTCTCTTAGTTACTATCCATCTAATGGAAAGGCAGTCGGCTATGTGGCACTATTTTTTTTCACTTAACCACAATTAGTTTCTTACTACCATCTTTCGATGAAACAGGAGAAGAGTTGGATGAATGAGAAAAACAAACAATGACATGAGTAACAATATAAAACAAAATGAAATAGAGTCGCTAATCAGGTTAAAAACACAGGGGTTAGGAAGAAACTTGATAAACTACCTAATTGGCTCATGATTACCTTAAGGGAGTGTTCTACATAACCTAAGATTATGGATTTGGGTTGTCAAATAGAAAAGGGAAAGACCTCCTTAATGTCTGTCCGTAAATATCCTCTATTATGTTGATAAACCACTAGTGCTAAAAGAAATCTAGAAAGACATAAAGACACTGATTGATATGGAACTTTCAATGTAGATGGTGACAACCACGAGACTTTCGATGTCTGACTCAATTACAATGACTTCAACAATTAAGGATAGGCCCTTCCTTCTTGAAGAGAGAGGTTGAGCAACCCAACCCTTGAAATTAATAAAGTAAATGAAACCTTAAGCTAGAGAGCTAGCAAGGTCTCAAGACAACAAGTGAGAGAAATCAAAAACTTGTGAAAAATGTGCTAACTTCTGCATGCTGGTGGAAGTAATTGTACTATGTGATTGATTTGAAACCAAAAGGAGTGTTCCTAAACCTTAAAGAAGGCTAGAAAACTCCTAGAAAAACTCTGAAAAGAACCAGTAAGAACAAGACTCTTCCTTATGCATTAGATGAACTTATTCATGAATTACATGTGATACAGACTTAAAGAAAGCATGGATATCACTTGGGAAATCCAAACCAACTCAAATTAAGTGCAAGATACACGTGTTTGGGTGTATATGGAGTGCAACACAAACTGAAAAAGAAAGATAAAACATGGATGACCAAGGGCTAGAGAGCTAAGAGAAGGGTGCTATTTACTGGCAAAATAGGGATTGGCTACAAACCAAGCAATGGTTCATGGTTCTTTTAATGTTATTTTAAGGGGGTGGCTTTATTAAAGCTACCTTTCTTGTCACCTTTATTATTATTATTATTATTATTATTATTATGTTATAACTTAAGACATTATATTTTGACTTTATTTCGTCCTAGAGTGTTTCCTTAGAATTTCTAAAGTCTAATCGGACATTTGAGATCATTATCACAATCAACATGAACTTCTTTTCGATTTGACGATAATCTTGATATGTGTTGTTAATGAGTTCTTAAGCATGATTAAGACTAATTACTTAGCTTAATCATGTTTAAGAATCATTAACGACAATCATTTGAAATGTGTACTCAAGATGTCTAGAAGGCTTGCTTTCATCCTTAATTTAGCCTTTTAAAACCTAATCAAGGTTGTAGGGTTAATGATCCTTAATGCTTGGGATCACTTCGAAGGGTTTCTGGAAGTTCCTTAAGCATGATTAGTTTGCCATATTAGCCCTACACCATGTTAAAGTTCATGCTCAGTTCAAATCCAAACTAGAAATGTTAATTTGGGCTTAACAGTCTAATACAGTTGATTAAGCATGATTAACATTTTAGGCACGAATTAGGATTTATATCTAAAGAGTTCCTCTTTATTATATATTTTTAATGTATTTTGAGTTCTTTGTTAGCCTTTTCCTCAACTTGTATCAATTAATATGATTTTCTAGGTCATCCGGCTTATTAGTGTAAAAACATGATTATTACCTACCTTCTAATCTAGTTATTTAACTAAGGTAGTAATTATAGGTTGAAGACTTTGCTGTGATTAGGTCCAATCTCTTTACATGTTGATACCTATTATGGTTTAGTGTCCAAAAGTTGGTTTGGGTGGTAGGATCTTGAAACTTGGTTTTTTGTCATTTGAAACTATCACAACACAATTTGATTTGTTAGAGGTAAATTGATAATTTTTGCCCTAATTTTAACTTTTAGAGTAGCTTCAAGGTATTTTGTCATGATTTTACTTAATTTGTCAAGCTTTTAGGAAATCTTGGCTTTAAGGATTACAAATTGCTAGGGATTCTCTCAACTCTTCTCACTTAGGTCACCGTTATTGCACGAAGACAGTTGTGCAATGTTCATGTGAATCCAAATGAATATTCAGATGATTGAAAGGAACCATAAAAGATCAAACAACTATGATGGGATCTTTACATTTATACAAAAAAAAAAAAAAAAAAGGCACACGACGCAATCCAATTAATAAGGCCAGTGATACATTGATGCAATTGAATCGACATCAAATTTAAGAAGAAGAACAGTGATCTCTTTCTACCTTTTTTTCTTGTTTGATGCATGGACAACCCATCATATGCGGTAGCGAGGAAAGCGTGATCGATGCTGCAGCCTCCTTCAAGCTTTTCCTCGCCTATTTGCCATCTCTTGAGAGAGAGAGAGAGAGAGAGAGAGAGAGAGAGAGAGATCACTGATTTCGCCACCACCGACCGGGATGATTCAAGAGGGAGATTGAACCAAGATGGTCGGAGAGGAGGGTCAGAGCCAGAGGGGCAGGAGTCGACACAGGTGGTGGCACAGGACTGAGAGAGAGGGAGAGAGTAGGAATGGATGGAGGAGGTGGGACTGGTACGATATCTAATCACACCAGATGGTTGTCCAGTATCTATGACCTAAATGTACACCTAATAAGCTCCTACCGTGGTACTAGACTTCTTTATCATGTATTTACGGGGGAATGATCAGGTGATCTGGTGATGTCAGTTTTCTGATAAACTGATCTGGTGATATCAGGTTTCTAAATGTAGCATATATAAAATTCAGTTCTTCGTAAGTATACAGCTTCTCAATACTGTACTTTTTTGTTAATTAACAATTGTACAAGTTTTATACGGCTCTGCTAGAGATTTTTACAACCATGCAAAACACATTCTGGGATTGTATAACTATACACAAGGATTCACGTGACTGTCTAAATGCAATTTCAGAAGTGTACACCACTAAATCTTATAAACTGTATCGAAATTGTACAAAAATTGAACTACAGAAAGTTGTCGGTGAATCACTCGCTACATTTTAAAATTACCTTGCAACATCAGCATGACTTGAATCAACTGCTATGATGCAGTTGGTTAAGGAGAGTGGAACTTGCACCTCCCTCTCAGATTCGAATCTCACGGACCGTAAAGAGAAAAAATATATATCTATCGATTTCAAACAAAAAAACATGACCATGACTTCAATTCCTTTTGCTTGATGTCAATGTATTTTCCCTTAGGTAATGTTTACATCAACAGAAATCTAGGATGAATCTTAAATAGCCCTAACGACTAAGATTGGGTCTTAACTTAGTATTTTTGAAAACTATTTTTAATCTAGATTTAAAGGTGATCTACTTGAATCCAAGTAGTACAGAGTGAGGTATCAGATTGGTCCATTTAAGGGCTAGTCTCAACATATTAGTTCTCTCTCTCTCTCTCTCTACATGTATATTTGTTAACATCATCCTTCATTATTGCCAAAAAAAAAAAAACATCATCCTTCATTGATGATATTATAGTCGATTTTAAAGTTGATAAGACCTAAGGTTTTTTTGTTATTTTTTTTTAATTTAAAAGTTCTACACCTACAACCTCCTAACTAGAGTAATAGTCATATACCAAATAAGTTATACTTTACTTGGGGTAAGTCCTAAGGTTACATACTCATTTCATAGAATTTAATTTTATACACCTTGTAAGGAATATAAAATAAAATCAAATTTACCATTGTACCATTTCCCATTTAGCTAAGACTAATTATAAATAGATCTTTACAAACCATTATACAATTGTTACATGTTATAACAAATATAAAAGTAAATGCGCGTACATGCTATCAACTTTAAAGGTAAAGAAACAAAACCTATAAAAGAATATTTGTGTTTGACAAGTCAACATGTTTCTCAATATAGATGGTTTTACTGAACCGATAAGTAGGGTTAACACTTTATATCTCTGCTAATATAATTAAACATTGCTACTTTCATAATTTGTAGTGCTAAATATTCACATATCAAAACTTATAAAAATAACATTCGATTAGCCATTGTAAACAATCTATAATTTGTAAAGGTAAAAAAATATTGGTATAGCAAAGATCACATTTATCAAAGAAATGTTGTGTTTTAGGATCCCAACAATGGTGTTTAAGTTGAAATCTATCTCAGCCATAATTAATACATCTTTTGAGAATTTAAAAGTTGTTGTCAAAGATAAAGGCTCAAACGAATATTATATTGTTTGCTAGAAGGATTAATACTATTAGTATTAATAAACAGTTAGAAAATATCAAAACTCTCAAATGAAATGGCTACAAAAAAAAACATAAAAGAATATTAAGAACCTTAATATGTTCGTCAATAATAAAATTAACATGTTCATCAATAGTAAAAGTGTAACACCCGTAAGTTCATTGTCTTCTTAATTGTGCAATTTACTAAAATTAGAAGGCACGTGTTCTCAATGCAGGGTTCTAGCACAAAATGGCGACATGCACTCTTGGAGCGTAGTATTGGCACGTATTAATGGTGCGATGTCCTGTGCCATTTTTCAGTAATTCAATAGTTTGTTATTAGATTTGGTGATGTATGTTGGATTTGATGATATTATTTTGATGTATTAAGGACAAGTTGATATTTAGACCCTTGTGGCGATTTATAATATATGATCTTAGATTATTAATGATGGTTAATGTGGAATCTTGGTATGCACTTGATTAATTAGTTCCCTTTTACAAAAGTAATTTGGTTATTAAGGAATGATAGGTAAATAGGATTTTTTGCATGGGGTCTTGCTTTCACATGGCATATTTGGAGTGTGTTTTTTGCTAGTATTGGAGTTGGATTGTCAAGTGCACTTTGTGTTTGTGCAAGTGGCTTTGTGTGGGATGACTCGTAGTTTACTTACATACAACACTTGCTATAGTAGTTGCATGGGTGGTCCTTGGGCTCACAACTATTTAAAGGGGTAGTGGTGGCTTTTTTCTCCTCGTCTCTCTTAATTTTCCTTTTTACTTCCTACATACGAGAGAGTGTCAAGGAGGAGAAGAGTGCCTAAGCTTCCCCCCTTGGCCAAGAGCGTGAGTGTGTGAGGTGAGAGTTCCTGGCCGTGTGTCTTCTTATGTTCGTGGGAGAAGACAAGCTATAACACTTAGGTCCGATTATCCATTTTTATTGTAAGCCATGATTTATTTGTAATATTTGAGTAAGTGGTTTATTAATGGATAATCAAATATGTTAGTGGTTGATTGTGGTTTTTCCTCTCTCTATGTGGCTTAATTTGTTTGTTCCCCTGGTTGTGTGGGTTCTGGTGTGTGGTTCCCGTGTGTGCGGGACCAAGGTTGGACCTTGTCAATCCAAGCACAGTGCAGCCACGAGCCTTCTCCACGAGCCTTCTTCACGAGCCTCCTTCTTTTCCCCCTTCTTCATCTTCACAAGCGCTTAGCCATAGCACTACCCCGTCTCATCTCTTCCTTGCTAGGCTTTGAGAGGCTGGTAGACCAATGAATGTTGTGAAGTTGGCAGGAGTGGGAGGAGATAAAAGGGAGGAAGAGATGGTGCAAGGGAGGGGAAGAGGTGAAAGCCAGAGAGAGGGAGAGAAGGGCTGAGCTGAGAGGAGTGGGCTGGGTGGTGCATCGGTGGTGGCTGCATCGTCGAGGCCTAGGGCTCGCCAAAGGTCGTCGGATTCACCTGGGAGGTACGCAACCCGAACTCTTGCCTTTGTTGGGTTTGAATGAGGAAATGGAATAATGGCATGAAAATAGAGTAAATCAAAGTTAAATACAAATAAATCATGAAAAAATTGTAGATATGTTGGGAATGTGATAAATTACATGAATGTGATAAGACATGCTAAGTGTTGTGATTTTAGTGAGTTTTGGTTGAGATTTGAATGCATGCCATAATGTGAATGAATGTGTTTCATGCCTTTATGATTTTATTATGAGAAGTATGCTTAATGTATTTTGGAATGGTTTGAGGGGTTTTGTAGTAGACTTGAGTGTCTACACCCCATGTTTAATTCAAAAATTAAGTGTATGTTTTGTTGGGATCGCCACTCACTCCCAATTTGGGGAGAAAAGACAGCAAGAGTAGGGGTTGGTTTTTCGCAATCATAGAAAATAACATG
>JAMKQA010019268.1:0-10524 GCA_024699735.1 Posidonia australis
TCCTTTGCTAAAGCTGCTGATACATTTGGAGGCGCTTCGGGGAGCAAGGACAAGCCTGGCTTGAGGTTGCTCAACGCCATTTGATTTTGTTGACCTTTTGTGGGTCATTTTGTTTTGGAGAGTTTTGTTTGTTTTGGAGTTTGTAATTCAAGACAAGGTGGAGATTGTTGTAAATATGTCTTGAATTATGTCTTTGTTTAGGGTTAGTTTGGTCATTTGACCATTTAGGTGCCCTAGTATTTAAGTAGGCTAAGGCACAGATTATGTAACCTCTTTTGCATTCGTGTAACCCTGTTTTGTCTCCAATTGAATAGAGAGAACTCCTCCCTCTTCTCTCCAGGCTAGGGTTTCATGTGAGGTTCTCTGTAGGAGGAGCTTTGTGGGTGTGCTGGTGGATTGCCCATTCGATTTCTTCTTCTCCACTCGGCACAACAGAAAGGATGGGATCTTCTGTTTAATTCATAATATTTTTATGATTATTGTGGCATGGAACATTAGAGGGTTAGGGTCTGGAAATAAGAAAAGAGAGGTAAAGGAGTTTATTGCATCTAACAAATGCGATATAATTATTCTTAGTGAATCTAAAATGGCTGATTTTACTGATAAGCTTCTCAGATTTTTGGGTGGGAAAAGATTGACTGATTGGTCTTTTACCCCTTCAAATGGTGCCTCTGGGGGTATTCTTATAGGGTGGGATAGCAGACTTATCAAGGCTATCAGTTGTACTCCCTCCACCTTTTGTCTGTCTATAAATTTTGAGAGTTTAGATTCCCATCTGAACTGGTGGCTCACAGGGGTCTATGGTCCTTGTGATCAAGGGCTAAAACCAATGTTTATAGAGGAATTGCAACACATCAACACCCTTGTTAATGATAATTGGATATTGGGGGGTGATTTCAATGTGATTAGGTTTCCTTCTGAGCATTCTTCTCTAAGACTCAGCAACATTCATATGGAGAGATTTAATGACTTCATTGAACACAATGGACTGCTTGACCTCTCCCCCAATAATTTCTCTTTCACATGGTCAAATTTCCATGTCAATCCTACATTAGTTAAACTAGATCGCTTCTTAACCTCTCTAGGATGGTTAGTTAATTTTCCTGATTCTCAATGTTCTGGCAAAGCCAGGGTCATTTCTGATCACAATCCCATTGTGATTGATACCCTGTCCCCTAATTGGGGCCCTCCTCCATTTAGATTATACAAATCCTGGTGTACCTATGATGGATTTGAACAGATTATTACATCCTTTTGGGGACAGCATCATCTTCCCCTGTCTATGTCATCTCCTGTTTCTGTGTTCAGTTTCAAATTGAAGAAACTAAAAGTACTTATCAAATTATGGAGTACTCCTATTAGATTGGCTAGAGCCAGCAGACTTAGACATATTGAAGCCCAAATCTTAGCTTTGGATACCCAAGCTGAGCACTCATCTACCATTGATTGGGCTCACAAAAAATCACTAAGGATTGAGCATTTTGAGTTGCTCAAGGAGCGAGAGATGTATTGGAGGCAAAAGTCTAGAGTTTTATGGCTGAAAAAGGGGGATTTGAACACCTCCTTTTTTCATAACATGGTTAAAAGTTATAGACGACATAATAACATCACCTCCCTACTTCTTAATGGCTCTGTCTGCACTTTTCATGAGGATATTTGTAGAGCAATTGAGCTACATTTCTTTAGCCTCTTTAATAAATCCCCTGGCCCTACTATTAGGCTCTGTTGGGATACCCTTCTCCCTGTTAAAATACCAGCTCCAACCTCACTAGAAGTGCCATTTGATATAGAGGAAATCAGAGCCAGTGTGTTTCACTTAGCTGGGGATAAATCCCCAGGGCCTGATGGATTCCCTATTTTCTTCTTCCATTCTTTTTGGGAGCTGCTGAAGAATGACATTGAAAACATCATGCATTGTTTTCATTCAGCCTTGGACTCTGACTTCTTAGCATCTATAAATCAAACTTCATAGTTCTGATTCCCAAAAAATTGGGGGCCATAAAAATCCAGGACTTTAGGCCCATCAATCTTGTAAACAATTTATATAAGATCATTACTAAGACTCTGGCCTCTAGATTGGCCCCTGTGTTGAATATAGTGCTTGATCACAATTTGCCTTTTTGCCTGGGAGATCCATAGGGGATTGTTTCCTGGTTTCACAGGAAACTCTACACTATATGAATGCTTACAATATTAAGGGTTATATCTTCAAAATTGATTTTGAGAAAGCATTTGACAACATTAAGTGGCCCTTTCTATTAGATGCTCTAGCAGGCATGGGTTTTGGGGAAAGATGGATATCATGGATTCACATGTGTATCACCTTAGCTAAGTTTTCCATTTTGATTAATGGATCACCTAAAGGGTACTTTGGGGCATCAAATGGCCTTAGGCAGGGTGACCCACTATCTCCCCTATTGTTTATTATTGTGGCCAATGTGCTTAATGCCATGCTGCAGACAGCTAAAAATAATGGCTTGATTTCTGGCATTTCTCTACCTAATAATGGCCCCTCTTTGTTGAATCTGCAATATGCAGATGATACATTACTCTTCCTCCCTGAAAGTTCTACCAATATGGTTAATGTTAAAAGGATCTTATGTTGTTTTCAATCTTGTTTTGGGTTAAAAATAAATTTCCAGAAATCATCACTGACTGGCATTGGGGTTTCTCCTGAAGCATTGCATTATGCTTGCCAAATTATGGGTTGTGAAAAGACAGATCTTCCTATTACTTACCTAGGTCTGCCCTTGCATTATAAGAAAGCCACTGTTAGTGACTGGGCACCTGTGTTAGAGAAGATATCTAACAAGCTTTCTTCATGGAAAGCCAGATTTCTTTCCTTAGGGGGCAGACTAATCCTTATCAATGCAGTGCTCTCTGCTATTCCAACCTACTTTTTGTCTGTTCTGCATTTGCCTTTCAAAATAGAGAAGCAGATAGACAGATTAAGAAGGAAATTCCTTTGGAATTCATTACACCATAATGGTCCCCATTTAATCAAATGGTCTGCTATTTGTAGGCCTAAAAAGCAGAATGGTTGGGGCATTATTAATATGGGAAATTTTAGCAAAGTCTTAAAATGCAAGTTAGTCTGGCAATTTTTTTCAAACCAGTGTAGCCCTCATTGGAAATCCATTCTTTGGGCCAAATATTTGCCCAGGGGAATTGGAGTTGTCCTCAACACTTATTCCTCCTCCTGTTCTCCCCTTTGGACATATATTAAAAAAGGATTGGGTTTCATCAACTGCTTTATCTCTGCAGAGGTGGGTTCTGGCACTAATACTTTATTCTGGCATCACAGATGGCATAATAAATCCCTCCTTTGCTCCTTGCTACCTGACTTATTTAAAATTGCTAGATTCAAAAAAGCTTCTGTGAAAGCTACTATGGACTTATTTGGCACTGATTTCAATAGGTTGTTCTCTATTCAGTATCCTTTTTCTGCCAATTGTGATAAACTTCAAGTTCAGTTGGATTGGTTTGTTAGTATTTTACACTCTCTAAATTTGGATTCTAGAGATGATACTTTCCATTGGTCTCCATCCCCAAGCAATTCTTTCTCTGTCAAAACAGCTTATAATTTGTATAATGATGGAGGCCTACGTAACATTTTTCATAAAAGTATTTGGGAGAGTTTTGTCCCTTTGAAGGTCAAACTCTTTTCTTGGTTAGTGGTGCAGAATAAGAACTTAACTAAGGAAAATTTGATTAAAAGAGATTGGCCTGGTTCACCACTGTGTACATTCTGTTCTTTGCATATTGAGAGTAATACTCATCTGTTTCTCAATTGTGTTTATGCAAAGAAGATCTGGCATTTCTTGTTGGTTACAGACCTTTACCCTAGTTTCTTCTCTGTTGGGGATTTATTCTTATCTACCCCCCATTAAAGTTTTATTTATCTTACTCTGGGTGGACTTCGCTTCTCCAAGTCATCCTCTGGCTGGTTTGGAAAGAAAGAAATAATAGGATTTTTCGAAATTCTTTTAAACCATGTGATTCGATTATTACTGACATTATTTCATTGTTCAAATTTTGTGTGGAACACCTTGCTTTAGGTTTTGAAAAGGAGGAATGTTTGAACTGTGTCTCTGCAATGGCTGCTCTTCCTCTCCAGCCTATCTTGCCTACAGTTTCTTCCTCCTCAGGACTCTCCTCTCTTTCTGATCCTCCTGGTGATGTATCCCATGACTCTATGTTGGAGTAATGCCGGCCTTCTGTTGGGTCTTTCGATAGAAAAATTTTATTTTGAGATTGGACTTTTTAAGATCCCTACTTGGGACTATTTTTGAAGAAATATTGTAATATTAACAATTTGGACGTTGTATCTCATGGCTTTTATGCCTTCTATAATCTATCTCAATCGTTAACAAAAAGAAGAGCCTGTAAGTTGTGAAAAAGGATGTTCCTTGTGAGAGATGCAGGAAGTAGTGCACACTATACTTGAAGAATAACGAGTCTAGGCTTTGAATTTAAAAATGAATCCAGCCTCCATATGTAGCTATGCGAATATTTAATTATCTTAATCTAGGGTATACTAGCTCTCTCTTCTAGCTGTTATTTTTCCTGCTAAGGTTGATTATTCTGCATTTGTTTTTCAAGTAGAATGCTATAACATGTGATTATAGCTAGTACGCAAAAAAAGAAGAAGTGATTATAGCTATTATAGTTTAAATAAAAAAATACATTCCATAATATTTTTTTTTTGAAAACGGTAGTATTAATATGATATAGCCTCTGGCATGAAAACCATTGGGAAGGTACAACAAGTTCAAGATTATTACAGACCCATGCTGGTGTAACCATGCCGACGACAGCCTCGGACTTGGCGCAAAAGGCCAAATACACGAGGATCGGCAAAACCACGGCAAAAATAAAAATAAAGTGCAGGAGTCACCACCTAGTCTATTAGAATAGAAGACGAGGAAAACCATTTAAAAACATTCAAATCAAGCAAATAAGCCAATGGAAAAGTAGGTCATAAACCAAAAATGGGTAAGAATCTCTGTTACGCACGAGGAAGGTGTTAGGCACCCTCGTGCGCCCGATAAATCGATCTTTCTATGGGTTTCTCGTTTGCTTAAATGAAATGTCGGCTTTCCAGCCTTTTATGTACGCCCGAGGGCGATATGCCATGCCATGCTAAGTGAGTGGTGTCTTATGCTAAAATAAGGGTGCATGGAGTGCAGGGTGTGTCCTAATGCTTAGAAGTATCGCTCATATAATGGGTCAAACATTGATGCAAAAATATTGCATAAATAAGATCAAGGATCTAAGTACTTTGAGTGATTTTCATCCTTGCTTTACTACATGCTACACGTGATCTAACAGGCATAAAAAATGTCTGTAAATAGAGTTGGGTCTTCCTGGTATATCAAGGAAGAAAACTAGAAGAATCCAGAAGCAAGTCAAGACAAAAAATCATGCTAAAAACTATACGAAAGCCACTGTGTGCTACTGAAAAACAGGCTGATGTGCCTGTTTGGTGCGCCAGACTGGTGCGCCACCTATGTGCTCTTGTGTGGGCCAGAAAGATGTGCCAAAGAAAATATAGAAATCTATGCAGTGCAATGTCACATATAAATGCGTTCTAGAAAATTGTGCAATGCAAAAATCCTTTGCAAACTCGGAAAACATACTTTATAAATCTAGAAAAATGCAAGTATGAGAAGATTTATGGACCTTGTGCTCAAGGGCTAATAGCCTCATACAAGATCACACCCTATTCATGCTAAATGAATGCAACAAGGTTCAGCCATATCTCCTGGATCATAGGCTGATGCATAAGATTCTCCATATTGGAGTAAAGGGCAATCAGCCTACCAGAACTTAGCCATGGGCTGAAGATACAAAGTGTAAAACAACTTAGAAAACAATATCATTTGATGTTGAAATCAAGCATGCAAAGTCATGAAATATCAGAGAATCAGCATCAAAAGAATCAAACTCAAAGTCATCCGGGAAACCACGCAGATAGGGATGCAAAAGAGGATGATCTGTTCTCTGTCCAGTCTGGTGCACCAGAATGGTGCGCCAGAGTGGTGCTCTGGTTTGGTGCGCCACTCTGGTGCACCAGTTAGGTGCACCAGAATGGTGCTCCCTAGAAAATCTGAATCAGACTGCAGTCTGATTCAGAATCTAGTCTAGATTCAGAGATAAGTGATTTTTTTTATTAATTGGATCAGTTATGCAGGCGATAAAAAAAACTGAGATATGATAAGAAGCAAACAAATATAAATCTTTCATTATTTAAGTCCAAATCATAATAAATCATGGGTTATGGGCTGCATACACTTGCATGGGATTCTAAAAGATAGGAAATGAGAAAATAGGCTTGACAAACCACATATAAATGACGAATACACAGAAATTATACTTATTGCTTATTCTCTAGCATACATGCTCATGAATCATGGTTCTTGTGTAAAGAAACAGAGAAGAAAGGCAGTTTTACAGAAATATCAAAATGTAGATTTTACATATAGATTCTTACATGTTGGGCATCTTATACATGGTGTAATTATCTCATCATGAAACTCTCATGTAAATAACAAGAAAAATCAGATTATATGTGATTTGCATGACATGTTTTATCTAGTGCAGGAATTAAGTAAAAATAAAAAGATGGATGGTGGACCTACCTTGTCCAAGGTGTTCCTTCTTGAAAGACCAAAGATAATAGGATCCTTGTTGCTTTGGAAGGGCTGGAGATGCTTCAGAATACTAGGGAATGCTTGAGAGAAATGAGATTGGGTTGCAGAAATTAGTAGATGGCTTGCACTAGATCTCTCTTAGAGAGCTGGATAGCATGATCAGGGTCCCAAATGGCTACCTATGGGGGTCCTTATATAGGATTTTTCAAGGGTAACCCCCATGGAATGCAGGCAACCTCGTAAACGAAGAGCCTGGGGTAGATTCCATGGCATATTCGCTGGTGGAGGTTACAGACATGGGAGGTGGAAAGCCAACAGTCAGCAGCCTGAGAAGTGGTTGTGCACCAGCTTGGTGTGCCAGGATGGTGCGCCAGTTAGGTGCGCCAGTTAGGTGCGCCACCTTGGTACTCCATCTAGGTGCGCCACTTCTGTGCTCTTGCTTGGTGCTCTAGCAAGGTGCTCAATATTGGTGCTCTCCCCTACCTATTTGGATTTTTAATTAGGCTGCGAGCCTGCTATAGGTTTGTGGTAGGTTTAGCTAATGGGATTGAGTTTGCCACATCCAAAGCAACATCTGGAAAGTTTATCTATGAGTCACCTCAAAATCGGGGTGTCTACAGCTGAAAAGAAATACCAAGTCCAGAATTCCTCTTGAATGGAACGCGAGGTTCCATTCAACACCATATCAGTAAAATTGACACCTTCAGAGCCAAGACATAGTCATAATACATAGTCCTAGAAAGAAACACAAAATTAAAAGGCAAAGCAATAAATTAAGAAGCATCGTTCCTTGCATCAGAGGAACTAAGCATATTGAGATCCCGATCTGCCAGGTGAGGTGGGAGAGCTTCAGTAGGTCCCCTGGGAGAGATAGGATTGTTTGGGGCAAGTTCCTTGGTCCACGTATTGTGCATGGACGAGATAGAGTGAAGGATTCCTTCTTTTTCAAATCCTGTTGCATAAGTGTCTATCTAGTGATGCATAGTAGAAATAATATCAAAAAGAATCATTGCATGAGTTTTTTGACTATCTCTGAAAATTCTATTATTTCTTTCCTTCCAAGTTAGCCAAAGGATGATATGGAGTAAAACAATCCAACCCCTCATATTTAACTTGAATCTAAGTGGAGGCAAATAGTTGAATAAATCAACAATATTAAAGAAACCAGGATATAGATCTGTGATAAAAAAAAAAACTCCAAAGATGCCATATGAAGGTACAGTTCATAAACAAATGAATATTAGTTTCATGTTGCATATTGCAGAACATACAGGTACAAGAGCCATCCCAACCCCTTTTGGCAAGATTATCTTTAGCCAAGTTTTTATTGTTTAGTACTAACCAAGAGAGCAACTTTACTTTTAAGGATATCCATTTGCACCAAATATTGTTGTATAAGGAGAAACGCATGCCTCCATCATTTAAAGTTTTGTAACAAGAATTTACTGAAAAAATATTAGTATGGTTTGGTAGCCAAAGTAGGTTGTCTTCATCTGGCACCAAAGAGACAGATTGGAGTATGGAGTCAAGCACTTCTACCTAGGTGTGAAGAAGTGAAAGAGTAGCTGAAGATATCTTAGAATAATCAAATAGTTTATGGAAGTCAAATCTATAGAGATCCATGATATCCTTTAAAGAGGCTTTTTTATATCTGGTTGCATTAAATAGTTCAGGAAGATGAAACTTTAAGTTCAACCATGCCACCATTTATTTTCCCAAAATATAGTGTTTACACCATTGTGTATCTAGGAGGAAGTAAAACAATTGAGAATGTCATAACAGGATTTCAGGATTTGCCATAAAGGAGAGCCTTTATTAATTGAGGAGTTGAGTAAAGCACCTGGCCAGGTGGTATTAAGATATCTCACCTTAACAAGTTCTTTCCATTTCATTTAGTGTCTGTCAGATATAAGCTGCCATAGTAATTTGGTTTTTAAGGCAAAGTTAAAGTTCCTTATGTTGATAATCCCCCATCCTCTCTGATTTTTGTCTCTACACAGAGATGCCCATTTCATCAAATGTATGCCTTTTTGATTGGGGGAGAAAGAATTCCATAGAAATCTACTTCTAATTTTATCGATTTCCTTCTCCATTCTAGTTGGTAAGTGCAGGACAAATAAGTAATAGGTAGGGATTGCAGAGAGGTCTACATTAAACAGAGTCAATCTACCACCCAAACTTAGGTTCTTAGCCTTCCACAAGGTAAGTTTTGAAGAAATTCTCTCTATAACTGGGGTCCAGTCCCTATAGATGGCTCTTCTGAAATGCAAGGGTAAACCAAGGTATATAATTGGTAAATCAACTGATCCACAGCCTAACATAGCACAGTAGTTATCAATGGAGCTTTGACTGACCCCAATACTAGTAAGGGAGGATTTTTGGAAATTAATTTTTAATCCAGAGCAAGTTTGAAAGCAGCACAAAAGTCTTTTAATATTTATCATATTTGCACTACTATCAGATAAAAACAAGATAGTATCATTTGCATACTGGATATTAACCACAGATGGCCCCCCATGTGGGAATTGTATGTCAGAAATAAGGTGATTAATTTGTGCCAGACTCAACATACGATTTAGAGTGTGAGTAGCTATAAGGAATAGTAAGGGGGATATAGGATCTCCTTGCCTTAATCCGTTATTTGCACCAAAGTATCCTTTTGGAGATCCATTTACCAAGATAGAGAATTTAGCAGTACATATGCACATTCTAACCTAGGATATCCATCTCTATCCAAATCCAAGTCCTTTAAGGGAATCCAAAGGGAAATCCCAATTGATATTATCAAAGGCCTTTTCGAAGTCCAACTTTAGAATATATCCAGTTATATTGTAGGTTTTCATGTAATGTAAAGTTTCTTGAGCTACAAGAAAGCAATCACCAATTGATCTTCCAGGTAAAAAGGCACATTGAGTTTGATTTATTGCCAAATTTAAAACTGGAGATAATCTGGTAGCCAAGGTTTTAGTGATGATCTTATAAATACTATTCACCAGACTGATAGGTCTAAAATCCTTAATAAGTAGAGCACCATTCTTCTTCGGGATTAGTGTAATAAAAGTCTGGTTGAAAGGGGCAAGGAATTCAGGATCACTTAAGGAGTGAAGGTCCTGAAAGATGTTGTAGATATTTGCTTTTAGGAGATCCCAAAAATGGTGAAAAAAGGTCAGAGAGAAGCCATCTGGACCTAGAGCCTTATCACTAGGAAGGCTAAAAACATTCTTCCTAATCTCCTCTTCTGAGAAAGGTAGCTCTAGAAGATCAGGATGGACCGGGTATCTTAATAGGGACTAAGATATCCCATTTTAAGGACACCCTGATTCCTTCCCGTTTGTTAAATAATAGAAGGAAATGAGATTCCAACTCCTTACATATTATCTGAGGGGTGCCAGTCAGGACATTGTTTATTAACAAGGAAGAGATGTTGTTAACCCTCCTATGGATTTAACCATATTGTGGAAGAAGGTTGTATTTGAGTCTCCTTCTTTTAACTACTGAGTTCTGGATTTCTATTTCCAATAGATTTCCTACTCCTTTAAAAGTGTTAAGTATTCTAATCTAAATGCCTTTTTTGCTTCCTAGATCTCATTGGTAAGAATAGAGGTTTCAGCTATATTTCATCAATATATTGTATTTGGGACTCTATGTATTTTAATCTGTGACTTCTCTCCTCCCTGATTGGGCCAGCCCAGCTGTAACCATGCCGGCGAGGTGATTCCGCAAATGAATGCAAAATCGGACGGCAAAATCACGTCGAAAAAAGCAAAACAAAAGGAGTCGCCACCTAATCTATTATGGAAGACAAGGAAAACCATGTACATGAAGAATCATGCAAAAAACAACAAAGACAAGTCTACGAAATAACCAGAAT
>JAMKQA010019270.1:0-14232 GCA_024699735.1 Posidonia australis
ACCTTAATTAAATCAATGAAAATCATCTAAATCAAAACCTAAATAAAATCCTTAATTAAATCAAGTGAAAATCATCTAAATCAAAACCTAAATAAAACCATTAATTAAATCAAGTGAAAATCATTTAAATCAAAACCTAAATAAAGTCCATAATTAAATCAAGTGAAAACTAATGAAATCTGAATTTAATCTAATCAAATCCAAAACTTAAATCAACCAAATCAAAATCGGAATTTAAATCAAATAAATCCAAAACCAAAAATCAAGAGAAAACAATTTAATCCATTTAAAACCAAGACAAATCATTTAATTAAATTTAAATCATCAAATAAAACCTTAATCAACTTAAAATATTAAAACACAAATAATCAATCCAAATCCCTAAATCAAATCACAAATCATCAAATTAATCTTAAATTTAAATCACAAAACAAAATAAAAGAAATCAAAACCAAAAACCCTAAAATTTAAATCAAAACCCTAAGCCCATTAAGCCCAACACTATTTCATTCAAAATGCAATTCAAAACTTAGGTGAGCCAGGAAATAATTCCAACGACCCCTTAATCTCCGACGACAACCCGCAAACTCCGGCGACTTCCCAACATCCACGGTGTATATCTCGCGACCTCCGTGATCTCCGGTCGCGCTCCTCCAGCTCACACGAGCATCGGGCGGCCCTTAGTAGCTGAGATGGAGGATCGACAGTCCTGGAGGCCCTCGCCGGAGTTTAAAAAGCATCCTACCGCCGACGGACAGGAGGACGAGACCCTGACCCTATTGGAAGCCCCTTTGCGATCCTTCGAAGACCAAAATCATCAGCCAGCCTAGCCCTTTTTCTTAGACCCGGAGCACCTCTCCCATCAATTTTTCAGCCTTGGAAGCCTCGACTTCAGCAACCAGAGCCTCGCTGGAGTGCCGCTACTGCCACCAGAGATCACTGGAACATCCACCCAGGTAATCCTCCTCTCTTGTTTAACTTCAAACCACTATCTTTAGCTCTGTTTGACCCGTTCATAGCCCCTGGGTTGTGTGTCACCGGAGGCCACCGCTCCTGCGTCGCTTTCCTTTGTCGCCGGTGGTGGGTTCACCACCACCGGTGAGGTCCCTGACCTCCAGGCTCGGGAGGAGGCTCCTGGAGTCTCCTCTCCCTCTCCCTCCTCCTCCTCCCTGAGCTTCCATTTCTCAGGAGGAGTTCGATTGGTCATCTATAGCTGGGTTCCTCACTGCTTTCCACCGATTGACGATCCTCTATCGAAGAGGCTCCGGTGCTCTCCGGTCACGCCAGCTCTAGGCCGTCGCTCCAGGAAGCCTCGCCGCATCGCCACGCACCCCCCTTGGCTGTCGTGTCGTTGACTTCGAGCCAGGAACGCCACCCCAGCCTTCGTCGAAGCCTCCTCCAACGTAGGGGATGGGTGGACCTCCTCAGGCCATCCCAGCTATCAGCGATACCCTCGGGAACCTCCTCGCGCCTCCCGGATGCTTCCCCGACCTCCGCCCAAGCTTGGTCGTCGCCCGAGCGCCGCTGCCATCACGTCGTCATCTTCCCCGACGCCAACAGGCCATCTCGCAGAAGCGCGAGGTGGGGGGAGCAACTCAGATTGCTCCAGGCCCTTCCGACGCGCCGGAGACTCTCGCCGTGACTCCCTCTAGCCTCATGAGCGATCACCGGAGCCATCCAGACGTCGCGCCGCCGCTGAGCAATCGCCAGAGGTCTCGCTAGAGGGGAAGCGCCGGCAGTCCTCCGGTGAACTTCGAAGAGAAGCCTTTTGGATTAGGTGCTCTAGTTTTGGTTTTTTTTTAGGTCCTCCCTCTATTGCTTTTAGGTCCTTTTGTTCTTACGTTTAAGCCCCTGCAGTTTAGATAACTTTTTTTTCTTTTATTTTTCCTATGAATATTGCATCTAATCCCCTGCATAGTTTTGTTTTTTCATCTTTATTATATTCATGCATGTTTTATTATATTTAGGTCCCTGAGATCATGTTTTCCTTACACTTAGGTCATGAACATTTGCATTTGGTCCCTGGAATTGTTTAAAATGAGTTTTCCTGTGAAATTTGTAATCTGAGCCCTAAAAGATTTAAAAATCACACAGATCATCCTTAAAATTCAATTTTTATCACATTTAAGTCCTGAGCTTTTGCAATAACCCCTAGAAATTTTGAAAAATGAGTTTCTCTGTGAATTTTACATCATGATCCCTAATAAATAGCATAATTACACTGATTATCATGAAAGCTCAATTTTTTATCACATGCAGGCCCTTGACCTTTTGCACATAAGTCCCTAAATCTTTAATAAACAATCCAGAACACAGGGAATTTGCATATAGACCCTTAGTTTAACTTTAAATCCATCATTTAGGGTTTTAAATGTTTTCTTGCATATTTTTAATGTTTTCCGCTTATTGCATTCCGTAGTTTGCATTTAACCATATGCTTAATTTAAAACCATGTTTTTACTACAAGCCAGTCTTTAGTCTCATATTTTGACCATATTTGCACATATGTGTGAATTTTACACTTTGAACCCTGAGTTTTCAGGAAACTATCTAGGTGTAATTTTTACACATCTTAGTGCCACATTCACATTTGATCCATCATTTGCATGTTAGAATAGAAGTCATGAATACATTTTTGATCCAAAGTGTCAACCTTCTGTGAATTTTGCATATCAGTCCTTATGTTTGTCCTTTACTGTATTTACATCATTTCATGGTTTTTAAGATCTTATCCTTTTCACATTTTTCTCACAAATAACCTCTTCTGGATATTTGATACACATTTTGACATAACTTAGATCATGCATCATCCCCATACTTGCATTTATCACATTTGGCCATGAAAATGACCAAATTGCCCCTATGTCTCTAATCCATGTGTATGCATTTTAGCTTTCGCACCCAGCCTTACCTAATCCTTGTCCAAGTCATCCCTTAGCATTTTTTGCACATTTAGACACTTATTCATCCGTTTCATATAGCTTTCATCATATTTGTGCATCAGTCCCTCCTTCTAAAGCGAGCCTGCATCTCATGCCATGCTTTCATGGATTTCCCTTCATTTTGTTTTCGGAGTCCATCATTTGACATTCAATTTGATTCCCTTTACTCTTAGCTTTTGGAATTATTCGATTTGATTTGGATTAGATCGCTCGAGGGCGTACACGAACTGGCCGAAAGGTCCACATTGGCCCATTTGCGGATTATCTCTCCCTTTTGATGTTCAAGACTTTTTCCATGATCCTGAGGACCTAGGTCAACTCCACTTCTCATCTTTTGGCATCAGTATGGTTTTCTTGAACATTTTGTCCAGAAATACTATTATTCTATGTGATTTTCTTCGTATGGCATCATTTGTCCGTTTTATGTGGGTTTCTTTGCAATTTTCACATCCCGATTTTCGCAATGTTTTTTATGATCCTGCTAACCAGAGTTGTTTGCATTTTTTATTTTCTTGAGACCTGTATGATTTTTTGAACCATTCTTTGCAAAAATATCGTCATTTCATGTGATTTTCTCTGTCGTGTCATACTTTGCGATTTCGTCATTTCATGTGGATTTCTTTGTAGTTTTCGCATACCACCATGCACATCCATCCAGTCTTTTCATGACATACATGTTAGCATGTTTTGAGCATGATCAAGGCTTAGCAAGCATTCATCTAGCCTTAGCAAGCACTTTGAGGTGGTTCATAGGTAAACTCTCCAGATGTTGCTTTGGATGCGGGAAGCTCAACCACTTTTGAATCCTATTTGACATTTTTAACTAGCCAGAGATCATCGCACAAGCCGACCACAAGCCTATGGCCCAATTAGCTATTCAGGTAGCTAGTAGAGAGCACCAATGTGGAGCACTTGACTAGAGCACCAAGCAAGAGCACTATAGTGGCGCACCTAGCTGGAGCACCAAGGTGGCGCACCTATCTGGCGCACAGCCACTTTTTAGGGTGCTGGCTGCTGGCTTTCCATCTCCTGTGCTTGTAACCCTCACCAGCGGATATTCCTTGCGAATCTACGCCAGGCTCTTCGTTTGCGAGATTGTCTGCATCCCATGGGAGTTACCCTTGTGGAACTCTATAAAAAGACCTCCATTAGCAACCATTTAGGAGACTTGGTTAAGCCATTCACTTACTCCCAGCAACCCACTCTCGTTTCCTGGAGATACCCTTACATTCCAGAGCATTCTCAGCCCATCCAAAGCTACAAGGAAGTGTCATCTTGAGCCTTCAAGAGGGAAACACCACAAGCAAGGTAAGATCCTTACTCCTTACACTGTATAAAAGCATGTAAAGAACAAGATATATGATCTGTTAGTAAGCTGTTTTCATGATGTTTTTGTGATGAGATGATTGCTCCTACATGTATATTCACAATGCTCCAATGCCATATTAAATTCTGCATCATATAATCTCTGTTTTTACATAAGGAATCATGATTCCTGCAAATGTTGCCATGAAATGAGCTGCAAATACACTCTTTATGTATTCACCATCTTCATATGATTGTTAGGTTCATTACTTCATTACATGCTCTTTAGAATCTACAATGCAATATTTTCAGCCCTTAACCCATGATCTTACATGATTTAAGATAAATGATATAAAGACTTTCACCGCTGCTTTTCATCATATTTCAGCTTTTTATCATCTGATTAATCATTTAGTTAAGATAAATCACAATTAATCTCTTGCATCTGGACCAGAATCTAAAATCAAACAACAGTCTGATTCAAATTTTCTGGTGTGCACCACACTGGAGCACCAAGGTGGCGCACCAGGGTAGCGCACCTAACCAGAACACCATCCTAGTGCACCAGTCTGGTCAGAGTATAAATCATCATCTTTGCATCATAACCTGCATGCTTTCCTGAGTGTTTCTGACTTTGATTTTTTTGGTGTGTATTCTCTAATATTGCATGTCTTTGCATGCATGATATCAGTCTTGGATGACACTGTTTTAAGCCTTTTCTGCATCTTGCATATTCAGCCAGTTGCTGAAATCTGGTGAGCTGATTGCCCCATGAACTCCTGTTTAGGAGATTCTTATGCATCAATCCATGATCCAAATCTGGATAACATGGCTAAATCTTGTTGTTTTTACTTAGCATAGGGATGGTGTGGTCTTGTGTGAGGCATACAGCCCTTGAGCACAAGACCCATCTTGTGTTTTCTTTTTTTTTGATTTTGATAAGATACTCACGTTGCATTTTCTGTTGAGTTTGCAAGTTTACAATAATTTTACATTGCATGGCATTCTGGTTTACTGTCGGATTTATGATTTCCTCTGGCACACTTTCTTGGCTTAGTAGAACACATAGGTGGCGCACCAGATTGGAATACCAATCTGGCGCACCAAACAGGCACACATGCTTATTTTCTGTTGCACACAGCAGCTTTTGGCATGGTATGTAGCATGTTTCCAATTTGGATTTGCTTTTGGTTTTCTCTGGTTGTCTTCCTGGATATATTAGGAAGACCCTATTCCGTTTTCAACACTTTTCATGCATGATAGATCATGTTTTGCATATAGTAAAGCGAGGATGAAAATCACTCGATGTTGTTAGATCTTTTGATTATATCTGTGCAATATCCTTGCACTGGTGCTTGACCCATTGCACGAGTGACCTTTTTGAACATTAGGACACACCCTACAATCCATGGACCCGTGTTTAGCATAAGGCACCACTCATATATAGCATTGCATTGCATATCGCCCTTGGGCGTACAGAAAAGGCTGAAAAATCGACAATTCATATAAGTAAATGAGAAACCCATAGAAAGACCGATTTTTCGAGCGCACGAGGGTGCCTAATACCTTCCTCGTGCGTAACAGGGATCCTTGCCCAATTTTCAGGTTTATGACCTTCCTTTCAATTGGTTTTATTACATGATTTTAATGTTTTTAAGCGATTTTCCTCGTCTTCTGTTTTAAATAGACTAGGTGGCGACTCCTGCTTTTCTTATCATTATTTTTATATTTTTGCCGTGACTTTGCCGACCCTCGCGCATTTGGCCTTTAGCGCCAAACCTGAGGCTATCACCGGCATTGTTGCAGAAACTGGCGACTCCGTTGGGGATAACCAGATCCCGACTTTTGTCTTGGGTTTCTCGTTTACTTTGGCTTTTCTCCTTACTTGCTTATTTCCTTGCTTTGCTTTGGTTGTCCCTTTATAAGTGGTGTCTTTCGTACCTGCATGCCTTTTATATAATGGGTGTTTTTGTTTTACACATATGCTATGTCACCACTATTGCACATAACCTGCACATGCTTCTATTTGTTAATTCATGGCTGATTTGCATGTTTCCTTCCCTTCTTGTATATGCCATGTTTAGGACATTAGAGACATGTCTGCTCTCCCCATTTCGTTAATGAAAATATAAAAACCAAAATCAATAAAACATAAGGCAAACTAGTGACAAATTGCAAATTTTCTCTCACGGTTTAATAAATTTTCAAGTAAAAGACTTAAAACATACTTTGCATTCATCATATAGGGCATGCATCTTCTCATCTCTTGAGTCTACCTATATAGTTTGCGAATGACATTTCTCGGTGTCTCGTCCTATGGCTTTGGCGTGGGATGAAATATCGGGTGTGTCCCCCCTTGTCTGGGGTCGTGTCGGTGTTAGTAGAGGGTACAGCCTACTGCTTTGGCAGAGGACAAGGCCCCGAACGCACCACTCGTTCACTGTTTAAGCTTTGGCTGGGATTTAGAACGGAGACCTTAATCTTTCTAACCTTGAGTCAGAGACCTATTTACCCCTGTGTGAACCTGGAGTAGACGGCTTTGTAGGACACCCCTAGTGTAACCATGCCGGCGACAGCCTCAAGACTGGCGCGAAAGGCCAAATGTGCGAGGATTGACAAAGTTACGGCAAAAATCAAATGAAAATAAAAATGCAAATGCGGGAGTCGCCACCTAGTCTATTAAAATGAAAGACAAGGAAAACCATATAAAACATGCAAATCATGCAATGGAAAAGCAGGTTATAAACCAGAAATGGGTAAGGATCCCTGTTACTCACGAGGAATGTATTAGGCACCCTCGCGCGCCCAATAAATCGATATTCTATAGGTTTCTCTTTTACTTATGAAATGTCGGCTTTTCAGTATTTGCTGTACGCCCGAGGGCGATATGCCATGCATGCTTATGTGTGGTGTCTAAAATATGGGTGCATGATGTGCAGGGGTGTGTCCTAATGCTCAGAAGTATCACTCGTATGTCGGGTCAAGTGTCGATGCAAGGTCATTGCATGAATAAAATCAAAGATATATCAATTTTGAGTGATTTTTCATCCTTGCTTTCCTATATGCCAAATGCAATCTAACATGCATAAATATGGTTGAAAACAGAGTTATGCCTCCCTAGCATATCAAGGAAGAAAATCAGAAAAAAACCAGAGGCAAATCGAAACAAAAATCATGCCAGAAAACCATGCAAAAGTTGGTATGTGCTACTGAAAAACAAGCCAGTGTGATGTGCGGATGCAGTAAGCAAAAACATAGAGATGCATGGCCTACAATGGGATGCTTTGCAAGGCTCGGGAGTGGCCGACGATCGCTGGTAGTACTTTTAGTTAGGAGATGCTGATGGGCGACGATCATTGGTCCAGTGAAGACTTTCCTCGATTCTTAGGGGACCGTAGTTGAAGCTCGAGCCTTGTGATTCTGGTTGCAGTGGTGAGACAACAGTTTTACCCTCCTTTATTTTGCCGTGCTCTGTAAAATCATCTGCGAGCACCTTCGATTGTGCTTAGAATAAAAATGTCCAGATCTCCAAGTTGTCATCTATTAGGCTCCCTATGTTTGCCTTTTGAGCTAGATCTTGCACTACTGTTGCCTGATGCGTTGCTGACGGTTTTGAGTGACCGTTCTCGGGAAAAATTCTTCTGAAAACTGTTGGTGATTACTATGAGCAAACTCTGGTTTGGATTCAATACGCCTGCACTGGTAAAGTAAGTTAAATCGCGGGAAATAATTATTTTTGGGGACTTACCAGAAAAAAACCCAGAGGCAAATCGAAACAAAAATCATGCCTGAAAACCATGCAAAAGTTAGTATGTGCTACTGAGAAACAGGCCAGTGTGCCTGTTTGCTGCGTCAGACTGGTGCTTCAGTCTGGTGCGCCACCAATGTGCTCCTCTGTGCGCCAGAAAGATGTGCTGAGGGAAAACAGAGTCGACCTTTGCTCCAGTCAAGGTCCTCTCCTTTGCTTTTGTTGGATTCTCACGTGTGCAAAATCCTTTTCCTTGACTCTTGACCGGGCGATCAGAGTCGACCTTCAACCAGGCAGTCGAGGTCTTTTCCATTTCCTTTTCTTTGGCTTCTGACCGGGCGGTCAGAGTCGACCTATGACCGGGCGGTCAAGGTCATTTCCTCTGCCTGGATTTTCGCGGGCGCGAAATCCTTTTCCTTGGCTTCTGACCGGGCGGTCGAGGTCATTTCCTTTCCTTTGGCTTCTGACCCGGCGATCAGAGTCGACCCTGGACCGGGCGGTCGAGGTCATATCCTTCTCATCGATTTTCGCGGGCGCGAAATCCAACTTCTTGGCTTTGACCGGGCGGTCAATGTCTTTTGCCCTACTTGGATTTTCACGGGCGCGGAATCCAACTTCTTGACTTCGACCGGGCGGTCAATGTCCTTTGCCCTTCTTGGATTTTCGTGGGCGCGGAATCCAGCTTCTTGACTTTGACCGGGTTGTCAATGTCATCTTCCCCTTTTGGATTTTCGCGGGTGCAGAATCCAGCTGCTTGACTTTGACCGAGCGGTCAATGTCGTTTGCCCCTTTTGGATTTTCGCGGGTGCGGAATCCAGCTTGCTTGACTTTGACCGGGTGGTCTATGTCGTTTGCCCCTTTTGGATTTTCGCGGGCGTGGAATCTAGCTTGCTTGACTTTGACCGGGCGGTCAATGTCGTTTGCCCCTTTTAGATTTTCGCAGGCGTCGAATCCAGCTTGCTTGACTTTGATCGGGCGGTCAATGTCATTTGCCCCTTTTGGAATTTCGCGGCCGCGGAATCCAGCTTGCTTGACTTTGACCGGGCAGTCATTGTCCTTTGCCCCTTTTGGATTTTCGCGGGTGCGGAATCCAGCTTACTTGACTTTGACCGGGCGGTCAATGTCATTTGCCCCTTTTGGATTTTCACGGGCACGGAATCCAGCTTGCTGATCTTGACCGGGCGGTCAAGGTCCTTTGCCCCTTTTGGTTTTTTGCGGGCGCGAAATCCACCTTGCTGGCTTTGACCTGGCGGTCAAATGTCCTTTGTCTCCTGGATTTTCGCGAGCGCGGAATCTAGCTCCTTGACTTTGACCGGGCGATTAAAGTCCTTGGTTTTTCGGATTTCCTTGGGCAGGAAATCCTGTGGCTTGACCTTTTAACCTGATGGTCAAGGTCCCTAGCCCCTTTCTCGGATTTCCTTGGGCAGAAAAATCCTGTGGCTTGACCTTTTGACCTGATGGTCAGGGTCCTTAGCCCCTTGCTCGGATTTCCTTGGGCAGGAAATCCAGTGGCTTGGCCTTTTGACCTGGTGGTCAAGGTCCTTAGCCCCTCTCTTGGATTTCCTAGGGCAGGAAATCTTGTGGCTTGACCTTTTGACTAGATGGTCAAGGTCATAGCCCCTTTCTCGGATTTCCCCGGGTAGGAAATCCAGCTGCTTGACCTTTTGACCGGGTAGTCAAGGTCCTTATCCTTTCTCCTCTAGATCCGGAAAAACCCTTAGGGGAGACCCATACAGTGTACGCCGCTCCCGCTTCTACTGCACAATCTACGACTGCAGTAGCTCCAGACGCTCTCCTTGCGAGGGTGAATGATTTGGAGTGCACACTCTGATGAGTGCAAGGCGGGGACCGTCGGTTCTACCAATTTCGGGACCTCTGTTATTTTCCAGAGGCGACTCTCGCACCGAACTTTCAAATACCGGAGTTCGAAAAATACAATGGTAGGAGCTGCCCAATTTCCCATCTCAAAGCCTATTGTAGAGACCTCGCCCAGCTCCAAGCTGACGAGTGATTGCTCATCCGCTTGTTCTAGAAGAGTCTGACGGGGCCCGCGTTGAAGTGGTTCACTTCCCTCAACATGGCTACCATCAAGACTTGGGACGACCTTACACAGGCGTTCCTCGAACAGTATTCCTTTAATCTTGACTTAGTCCCAAAGTGGGAGGACTTAGTCACTATCAAGCAGAGGCCCCAAGAAACATTTGGGGAGTATGTTGGATGTTGGCGGTCCTTGGCTTCGCAGGTCAATGATAGACCCTTCGACGTGGAGTCCATTAAGATCATGGTCCGAGGAGCATAGACAGCAGTCGGGGCTCTGCTCAGCATTCAGCCAATCGCCACCGTTTCTGCATGTTTCCCGTTTGGATTTTCTTTTGGTTTTCTGTAGTTGTCTTCCAGTATATATCAGGAAGACCCTATTCGGTTTTCAGCCCTTTTCATGCATGATAGATCAAATTTTTTATATAGTAAAGCGAGGATGAAAATCACTCGATGTTGTTAGATCTTTTGATTATATCCGTGCAATATCCTTGCACCGGTGCTTGACCCATTGCACGAGTGACCTTTCAGAGCATTAGGACACACCCTACAGCCCATGCACCCGTGTTTAGCATAGGGCACCACTCATATATAGCATTGCATTGCATATCGCCCTTAGGCGTACAGAAAAGGCTGAAAAGCCGACATTTCATATAAGTAAATGAGAAACCCATAGAAAGACCGATTTTTCGGACGCACGAGGGTGCCTAATACTTTCCTCGTGTGTAATAGGGATCCTTGCTAGAGATGTAAACGAAGCGGATACGAAGCGACTCTGTCAATATTCAAATTCGAATTCGAAAATTTTCATCTACATCCGAATTCGTATCCATATTCGAACGAATGTTAAATTTAATATCCGTATCTGAATTTATCGAATGCATTCGAATTCGAATATTATCCGAATTCGACCAAAAAACCTAAATACGAATATATCCGTATCCGAAATATCCGAAAAATCCGAAATATAAAAATAACAGCATATACAAACACAATCCAATCTTTTACTAAAATTAACAGTATATACTTAAAGAATGGTATAATCCAATAAATCCTGACTAAACAGTTGACACAAAAGCATTCATAGGATTTGTAAAGCAAGAACAATATGATCTTGAAATAATACATGTAGAAAGACCAACAAGATTGTTGGATCTATTAGGTGGGAATGATCTTGAATTTGCACTGCACATTACAGGATTTTTAACATAAATGTCAGTTTTTTCTTGTTCAAATGTCATCACAATTCACAAGTTCAACAAGTTGAGAATGCTGCCACCATATGGATCCTACTGACCTCTTGCGGCGATCCAAGGTCCCGAATATCTTGCTTCTTTGTTGGGATCATGTTTACACTAACACTTTCTAAAGGCTCAATAACGTCCTTGAATACCTTATCTTGCCCCTAGACGACAACTTCCTGGTATAAACACAATCAACACATATGATATTCTATAATATAACAAGTGATATTTTATTGCAGAATATGGCAATAAATGAAAAAACAAGACTTTACTGATAAACTTATTCTTCTTCACCTACCACCCGAATAGGTAGTAAAATGAATATCCATCCTTCCGGTCCAAGACAGGTTGAAATCCTTTCTTAGCCTCAGTTGCAACTGAGAATGCCATGAAAGTTCTATTAGCACATACAATATTGTTTTTGGACCTACTGCTTGCAAACTCAGCAGACAAACCTGTAATTGTGTTACATCTGCCATAACAGAAACTGCACTACCTATTTTATTGAAGAAAGCAAAAGAAATATTAAGAAGGTACTCACATGATGCAGTTTCTCTATAAGGTGATGAACCAATAGTTGTGATTGTCCCAATTGCAAGTATTTGACGCCTCCCAAATTTATCTGTTAATTTAAACATGTAACGCAAACTTGCAACTAAGATCTTTCCAGTTCTTTTCCTTCTAAAGAAAGTGAAATCTGAATATTTGTAATCCTTTTTACAACCACAAGTCAGAGTGAAAATGTTATAGTTAGCTATTTTAAGAATTAATAATCATATCTGACAGCATTAAACTCTAGTATCAAACAACTTCAAAGGTTTATGTTTGACAAAATCCATCAAATAGCAGGTAGCATGGACAAAATCCATCAACTCTAGTATCAAACTCTGTTGGTAATTTAGAAATAGTGAAATTGCAAGCAAAATTTCGAGGATTGTTTTAGGAAAACAAAAGGATAGAACAAGTGACATGGCATTCGGCATAAAAAGAACATGGCATTCATCAACCAATTGCAAGGGTCTCAGCTCTTTTATCATAATAAGAACAAAGATGAAAACTAACTTCCACCCACTACTGCGAAAGAGACAAAAAGTTAAGAAATAAGGCACTGTCAATGTCTTCAAGCACCATAAATATTGTTTTTAGAGAATTCTCTTATTCTCATTAACTAGTTAGCATAATTTGATCTTCTTAAGAGTGACTTTTCTTTTCTCACAATTTTGATTAAAAAATCAATTTTTCTTATTAGGATGGAATACATAATTTATCAAACTTACATAATGATCTACAACTGCTGTCAGATTTAGAAAATAAATTGGCAAAAATTTCTCTTAAATCCATAAAAAACATTATCACTTAACAGTACATAGAAAAGATAACTTCACAGAGAATCTAAATCCAAGTCCCTAGCTAAAGCAAGTTTTTTTTTCATCCTGCTAAAATAATATTAGATCAAATCCATAATTCAATTTTTTTTTGCAGCTTGTACTTTACAAAAATATAGCAGAGTCGGAAAAGATGAAAAGAACAACAAAAAAATGAAAAAAATTTGAGAAACTAATGTATTACTTATGTTCAATTAAACCAGACAAACAGCATCCAAGACCACAAGGGTGGAGGAGTAACCACCATGCTATGAACCATTAAAGCAACTTGCTACATAGAAAATTAATGGGACTTTGATGAAGAAACATGAAGGGTTTCAGTCCAGTTCGACATACTCTGATACTCTCTTGGAAATGAAAAGGCATCTCTTTTGAGAACGCTTCAGAAAGCTTAAAATATAAAGCAAAACTCAGTCCTTCTCCATCAATTTCACTCTGGAAGATTGTAGCAGGATATAAAGGAACCTGAAATATCCACAAATTATAATTATATGGCATAGCATCCTTAAGCATAAAAAAGGACTACCAATTTTTTTTTTTGATAATCGGTAATTATATTTCTTTCTTTAACTTCAAAAATTACAAGCTTAGTAAAGTTGCTATAAAAGTCCATTAGAAAGTTACAAAAATAATGCCCCGTCACTCAGCAGGTGACCAGAAACTCAAAAAAACTATAAGTGATGTCCAAGCGCTGCTAATAACACAGCAAAGACAAAGAAGTTTGAGCAGTCAAACCAAAATTATGAACTGCCAAAATTATACAATCACAGTTTAACCAAAGGTTAAACAGATCAAAATCACCCAAGAAGCGATGGAGAAACAAGTGCCATCTGACAATCAGGAGGTAAAGTCAGCTCCCCCTCTCTGCTCGAATGGAAGGCAGACACAGCTAACAAATTCTCGGCTTTCTCAAAACTTGTAGCCAAAGAATCAATCCAACAATGAAACATAGCAGTGATATTAATTAGAATCATAGATAGAGTCCTGTGTAAATTTCTAAAAATTCTATTATTTCTCTCCTGCCAAACAAACCAAATAACAGCAAGAACCAAAGTATGTGCTCCAGTTAAGGTAAAATCAAAAATAAAAGGAGGCAGAATAGCAAGCAAGTCCTCAATGGAATTAAAACCTGGATATATGTATTCTTTGGACAAAGAATGCCAGATTAACTGCACATAGGGGCAGAATAAGAACAAATGCTTCATAGTTTCAAAAGAGGAGCAAAAAACACATGCTTCATTGCCTTGCCATCCCTTCTTCAGTAGGTTCTTTTTTGTAAGAATTCTATTACATAATACAAGCCAGGTAAAAAGTTTAACTTTCAAAGGCACCCAACAATCCCAGATTTCATGTAAAAACTTAAATCGAAGGCCACCATCATTAAGCACATCATAGCAAGATTTAACAGTAAAGACATTCTTTGTGGGAAGCCAAATCAGGGTGTTTTGTGCAGTAGAACTGCGGACACTGCTAATAATAGAATGCCAAGAGTTTAATTGAGCAGTTAGAGCCACAGCATCTCCCAGAGATGAAAAATCAGTAAATAATGCACTAGTGTCCTCAGTATTAGT
>JAMKQA010019271.1:0-11844 GCA_024699735.1 Posidonia australis
ACTAAAGTTGGCCGAAACAATACGTAATTTATACAATACGCAATTTATGCAATAAAGATTCATTCCACCCAATTATAAGACCACCAGATGTCCCATTTTAAGGCAAAAACTCCCACCCTTCTAGCCTTCCTCCTCCCAAAGTACGAGAAAGGATAGAAGATAGACTATCAAGTTTAATTTCCCTAAAGATTAAAATATCACATTTATATCTACGAATAATATTTCTAACCACTCTACGTTTACCACTACTCCCCAGACGTCACACTAGTTAGCCACCAATCAAAAGAGTCAGAAATGGTTCTGAAAAGAATGAAGAGACTAAAGTTGGCCGAAACAATACGTAATTTATACAATACGCAATTTATGCAATAAAGATTCATTCCACCCAATTATAAGACCACCAGATGTCCCATTTGAAGGCAAAAACTCCCACCCTTCTAGCCTTCCTCCTCTCAAAGTACGAGAAAGGATAGAAGATAGACTATCAAGTTTAATTTCCCTAAAGATTAAAATATCACATTTATATCTACGGATAATATTTCTAACCACTCTACGTTTACCACTACTCCCCAGACGTTTTATATTCTATGCTAAAATTATCACAATGTTAAGAGAACAAATCGAGAGTATCAAAACTCTCAAAAAACCTATTATTTACCCTCAAGTTAATAGGAGGTAAAAAATGTTGAGAGCGTATTAAATCTAAGAAGGGTTTAGCCTCTGAGTCTGATTCCAATGTTACACCGATTTTTCCATCGAAATTAATGAACTCCGTATATGAGTTCCAAGAAAAAATATTGTTAACTAGGTTATCATCGACATTATTCAAATTTACTGCATTATCAAATAATAAGGATGAATCAAAGTTATTTGAAGAGTAATCATGATCAATATTTCTAGGATGGCTCAAACACTGAAGTGAATTGAATTAGGGAATAGAAGACGTACCTGAGCCAGTGATCACTAGAGGGGCCTGAATCGTCGAAGGTTCACAATCCATGTCATCAAGCTCCTCATCACCGATACTATCTAGAGCTGCAAGTACCTTATTTTCAAAGGCCTCTTTATTAATTTTCCTCGCCTTCATTTCTACAGCAACGAACTTTGAGATAGCTGCGTCAAGTGATATCTTAGAACCATGATATCACTTATCAGTGGTTATACTAATTGAAGCATTTGTGACTACAACATAAATTGAACAAAAGATGAAGCAAAATATGATACACATACACACACACACATAAATATTTGAATATGTACAAAGACTCACTTTATGTAAATTGAACTCCCATATTATTTTCATAATCTATAAGCGATATCAAATTTTCAACCATAGGTTATGATCTACATCATATTTAAATTCAACGTACAAAAAATCAATTAGTTTCAAATTTTCAATTATAAATATCATAAGTCGATAAAAATTTCTAAATAAAAGTAAACTTATGAATCATGAATTTATATGAATATCTTAAAATCTACCAATAAGATGTGAAATCCAAATAATAAATTTAAACAACATTCATCATAATATTTACCTTTAAAGATCAAATGATTTTGGAAATTATATCTCAAGAAATAATGAATTCATAGAATTACATTTTTTTTACTAGTTAATTTGAAACCATTGAATTTTAAAAAATTTAATTATTAAACTAGAAGTTACAGAAACAGCATTTATAAGTAGTTTTATTTTAGATTTAGTCATCAATCACATGCTTAATAAATTCAAATGTTAGTGGACGCATGAAACAGTGGATGTGAAATATGAGCTTTGTCCGGACTTATAAAAGCCTACCAAACAGCACGAATCTTAAACCTTTTATTCTGGTCGAAGCGTACAGCGTACATAAGTTGAGCAACGAGACACGCAGATTTATAGATCAATAGTACAAAAGATATGTTAAACCTACTACAATGTTTAATAAGTTTACAATTGCAAAGACAGTATGATAGTTTAATACATTGTTTTTCAATGTCAACAACATTTATCCAGGTTATTGAACTTTAATAGGTAGAGATAAAGAAGTGACCACAACTATAAATGACACCACAAACTTCTACGAACCTTAGATGAGAAGGAATGCTGTTATTTTCTCTTCAACAAATGGATGACCTCAAAAGAAAAGGAAAATGGACTAAGGTGCATGGCATGCTTTAGCATTGAGAACGTGTAAAACATCAGTTCCTACCATACAAGGATAATAAATCATTCAAAACATATCTTTACGGTCGGACATGTAAAAAATTAAATTTACATGCATATACATAAAACACTCTTGTCTAAATCTATGATGTGGAATTCAAACATTAGAAGTTTAATCCAAAAATAACCACTCATATGGATAAACCAGATGGAAGGGGTATATGTGATTGTTTTTGATGCAATATCACCACAAAAAGAAGCCAAAAAATTCTGTCTTGAAGCCCTACAGAGTATCCAATATGAAAATACAATTAAAGAAAACACTACAAATTTATTCATTTTATTCATGTTTCCTAAATTATAATGCAATCTGACTACACAAAGGGGGCCCTAGTTTCAAAGTTTAAAAGATATCTCACCGTAAAAAAAATTGAAATTCATTAGCTAGTGCAAAAATTGATTTTGTAAAAGATTTTTTGCAGATTGGCCTCCGAAAAAAAATAGAAGAAAAGTATGGATTAGTTGAAACTATGATCTGAAGGGTTCCGCAAAATATGTCCTAAGCTTCAAGAAACGTTCTCCAGTCACTTAATCCTATAACAATACTGGAAACCGAAACTTATTTTCACATTAGCTAAATGAATTTTCTTCATACCCCTTCCATAAGCATGCTCGTTGTGGTAAAATGAAAAGAAAAGAAAGATATGCAACTCATACTTTGATTCTTGAAGTATGGAAAGCTCACAAACATTGAATATGAACAATACTCAACAAAGATAAAGTTGATGCACATCTTTTTGTGCAACATGGAAACATGTACGATGATGTCTATTTCCGCCTGCTATTTCCCCTGTTTGAAAACAGCCATTCTGACTGATCCAATTTTAAGCAAGATCAATCAATTTACCTTCAAAACAATTAGGCCAACAGATCAAAATAAATGACTTCAGTGACTTTGTATGTATCGTAGATTCCCCATAGATTGCAAGCACAAAAAAAAATGTAGATTGTGTCAAGGAAGTGAAGTTACAATCTCTTTATGGTACTACTATAAAGCCTGAAAATAAAATGGAGTGGAATGAGAATTAGGTTTAGCACTTAAGCTAGCTTTAAGGCCCTTGCTGAGGATGTTCTTTGACTAAGAGACAGCGAGCATGGAATGTGAAATTGTTAAGAAACTAATCGCCATCAGGTAACCCATAGATAGCATTTCAAATTGCCTGTCTTTATATAACTTGAAATAGTTGATGAGAAGACAAACACTATTCATCAAAGCAATGGAATTTAAAGGTATAAAGGTGCTACCTGACTTCCATCAAAGGGTTGGAAATAGTATATGTGAAGCATTCATTCTGAACACCATCGAAGATAGAGAATTTGAGGGATCACTCCGCTCTGAAAACCATAAGATGAGAGTTTTCTATGCTTTCCATTTGCAATTGCAATCAAAAGATGAAAATATATAATGGGATAATCATGAACATTCCCGTTATCTTTTCATCAAGAATTGATGGAGTTCATGGCAAAAGATCAACTTGCATTCTACCTTTTGACACCAATTTACAGAGAACACATCTCTTCAACTGCTCGTATCTTCCATTTATTTCAAAAACATTATAATCCTATTATCTTATTTTTGTTTCTGAGTGGCCCAGATGCCGGAACATATTCGTAGAACATGCAATATATTGGTCCAATCTTATCCTTGAATGTAAAAATGCTGTACACTTGTCTACTTGTACGGAAAAATTATGCACTGAAGAATGGCACATTTTTCAACCAACTGGGAAAGATTTTTCTACTCTTTCTATTGCCTTTTTCAGTGATCAATTCAAGATTCTGTATATATTGTTTCATATTCCAACTTTACCATTTAAATTTCTTGCTTGAACTAATATAAAATTAAATCCCATGTGGGAGACAAGTGCTCCTTGTTCTTTCAAAAATTTCCTATTGCATTTTCAGTTTCTTAGGCAAAAGTCAACGGCATCACTCTTCTTCTGCTTCCTCTAGCAGTGTAGAAAAAGTTATCAACCACTTCACCAGTAATCCCCACAAGAACAATTTCCAGCCTTGAAGTGATGGAAGCGATTACGATCCCTGACAATCACTAATCGATTATAAGCTTTTGAAACCAACTTCATTGTGAAATGGCAATCCTCACAAATCCTAAGATTCTTCACAATGCAAATGGCAGTCTCTGATGTTGTGCTGATTAAACCTAAAGCAACTGCCAATTTTTCACTATGTTGATAAGTACATTGTTCCTTGTCCTCATCATCGATATCAAATGAGATACTATCTATCATAGGACTTTGCACTTCAAGACTTCTAAGCTTGATGATCTCATCCAACATAGCATATATTTGATTAATTTGTGGATGGCAGTTGTCTCCAGCTAAAAACTCATGGATAACGCCGTGGACCTCAATCAAGCTTGACCCTGGTGGTTTCAGTATCTTTTGCTCCTTCATTAAGGTCCTCACCTGTCCAACCTGGTCCCATTTGCCAGTTGAGGCATAAATATTGGAAAGAAATACAAGTGCTCCTGCATTACAAGGATCCAATTTAAGCATTTCCTTGGCAACCAATTCTCCCATCTCTATGTTCCTATGAACACGGCAAGCCACCAAAAGAGATCCCCAAAGAACAATGTCTAATTGCAATGGGATCTTCTTAATCAAATTCAGTGCCTCATTCAAACGCCCTGCCCGACCCAAAAGATCCACTATACAACCATAATGCTCAATTGTTGGTTTTACAAGGTAAACTTTACTCATTTCCTCCAGAATGTTCAGCCCTTCCTGCACCAATCCAGCATGGCTGCAAGCAGACAAGACGCTAGTGAAGGTTACGGAGTCTGGAGCAATGCCAACCACTTCCATCCTTGAGAATAGATCAAGGGCCTTCTTCGGGAACCCATTTACTGCAAGCCCGCCAATCATCACACTCCATGTTCTCACATCCTTCTCACGCATCTTCTCGAAAACAGAACATGCCACATCAATATTACCACACTTCGAGTACATGGTGACGAGTGCTGTTCCCAAATTCCGAGTGAGCCCCATCTGTCTCTTGTCAATGTAAGCATGGATCCACCTACCCATGCCCAATGACCCCAGATGTGCACACGCCGAGACGACATTCAGCATTGTGATCTCGTCTCCTGGTACCTTCTCTACATCCTGCATCCTCCTGAACAAACGGATCGCATCCAAATAGCCACCGCATCGAATATACCCTTTGATAAGAGCATTCCAAGAGGCAACATCTCTACTAGGACAACGGTCGAACAGATACTGTGCGGCACCCATCGACCCACAACCAGCATAGAGATTGATGAGCGAGGTCTGTACAAAAGGGTCGAGATCATCGAACCCTCTTCGTATCACAGTCCCATGGATCGCCAGCCCAAGAGCAAGGTCCGTGAGCTGAGTACACGCCTTGAGGACAAATGGGTACGTGTAGTTATTGGGAACATACCCGTCCACCAACATCCTGCGGTAAACCGCCACCGCCTCGGCGGGGAACGGGCCATGCGCGTACCCTCTTATCAAGGAATTCCAGACGAAAACGTTCAGCGGGGGCTCGATTCGGCGGAAGACAGCACGGGCATAGCGGAGGTTAGCCGCATCGGCAAAGGCGGCAATGTCGGCGACGAGCTTGCCGACGGCGAGGATGTCTTGTATCCGGCCAGTCCTGATCAGCCTGGCGTGGAGTTGCTTCAGACGCTGGGTTTTCACAACGAGACGGGATGAGGTGGTGGTGGTGGAGAAGGGTGTAGCGTTGAGATTTGAATTTTGGCGGGTGATGAAGAAGATAACCACTGGGTTTTTCTGGACACGCATTCCTCTCGAGATTCTTTCTTCCTAGGGGGGGAGGAGGGGTTGAAGGTGCACCAAATGTGATGTTTCCATGTTCATTCGTGTTTTGAACGTTTGATGAAAGGAACTCAGTTCGATGGTTTTACGTAATTCATTTCGATCGTTGAAGAAGGAAGCTACAGTATCATCTCCTCTTTTTATGATATCATCCATGAAATGATGTGGATTGTGTGTATCACTTTTGATGATTGTGTATGTAATAAACTTCTTCCAAATAGATATATATTATCACAACGCAAATGACGTGAAACACCAACTTGTTTCCATGGGAGCTGTAAAATCAAGATGTTCAGTGCAATGGAGAATCAAATTAACTGAGACTTTCTCAAAGGTTGATGTGCTGCAAGTATAAATGCCAAACAAGAATGAGAACAAAAGCCCAGGTCAGGGAGGCTAAGCAGCTTTTTTTACTCTTGTAATTGTGTTGTTAAAGTTTGGCAAAAAGAAAACATAATTTTACACTAGTATGTACAGTACTTGCACTATGGTTTGCTAAGCCCTAGTGTGTGATGGAATTTCTGTCCATCTTACTTGTATGGCTTGATCTAACCTTACGGTCCTTTATTTTTTTGGAAACGGTTTATAGAATTTTCATTTCAGAGGTTAAAGACGTCAAATAAAAGCATTGTCATGATATAATTATACAGTACCTCGAACCTAAAGTTCCATTGTAAATGGATCAAAAAAAGACATCCAATTAAAGAAGTACCAATAAAAGATACAAATAGAGATAGTTTCTTAGAAACACAGCACTGTTTCAGGCCTCAAAGTCCTCCAAATTACTCTGCAAATTTCCTGAATCCACTCTAGGAGTTTACCTTACGGTCCTTTGTCGCATAGCAACTAACACAAGAACTTATCCATCTTACAAGTAATCTAACAACTTTGCTTACCTAACATAGGTAATAAGTAACAAATTAAACTTAAACAAGTGAAACATTGAACATGATTAAGTAACATGAGTGACATTGTTCAAACATAATAGCCTTACCCAAAAAACAACATTGGTTCATCCACTAGTTTATACCACAATAATTGTTCAACCTTAGCAAAAACAAGCTCAAATCTACCAATCTTATTAGAACATGGAAAACAACAATACAACAAATTTTCAACTTAACCCAACAGAAAACAACTAACTTGAAGATCCACTAAGGGTATATTGATTGGTTCTTGAACAAAAGTGTTTTATGTATACATTGACATTGGGGATTGAACAATAGTAGAGACAATGGCAGAGCCACACTTGAGCCACTAGGACAAGCGCCTGAATTTTTCTAAAAATTTGATCTTGGTTGTATGTTGATACATGTGTTTATAAGTTACTAAGGAATATCGCTTTTCTAATCAAGCAACTATGATTTGATGTTAATTTAAAGTATAAACTACTTTCTCCTAGAACACAAATACAGTTCAAGGTCGTCGTAATTGTTTGATTACTTATATTGAATATGTTGTTACCAGGAATGTCGACAATGAAATCATCATGAAACGTATTCAAAGTATGTGTACTCGATGGGATATTCTTTGAGGTAAGTGATGTATTTTTATTATAATATTTGTTAAATTGATTATAGAAACTTCATCTTATAGAAATTATTTTGAATTCATGTTTTTTTATATATGCATCATATTTTTCAATTTAATTATGATATAACTATACTTTATATAATGTCCCATGCCGTGAAAAATCCTAACTCTGCCTATGAGTAGATATTATGGAATCACAACACTTTTGTTAACTCAAATATTTGAGTTGATTTCTTTCTCTACATGATTTTCACATGCCGATTACTTACTAATGACAACTTGAAGAAGGGAGGCATCAGAGTCGTCCCTACAAAGATAGTAGATGATATCTATGATGTTTTTTTTTTTTTGTTATCGGTTTAGATTAATTTTTTTTTTGTATATCCTTAGATTCGAATCTGAGGGACGTGACGAGTTTTTACCTTCTTCAAGCCACTGTGATGATATCTATGATGTTGCAATGAAGTTATTGACGACAATCCAGGCATTCTTCTCATGTTAATTCAGTGAAAAACGAAGACTTGCAATGACTGTATGTGTTGATCGTACAGAACTGGAGTATCATACACGGTCTTTGATTCAAACCAATTATGATAAGACTTTTTACAGGGCTTGAATGGTAAACTCACTTGGGCCTTCCATCTTCATCAAAGTCCTGGTGGCATGTGGATGTTTAAGAGAAAGCAAAATCGATTGTACGTGGATTCTAATTGAATTGGCCTATTGCTTTCTGCAGATTGGTTGAATACTTGGATATGAAGTCCAAGCCACCATGGACACTTTCCAATTACCTTGTCAAACATCTAGGACCAACTCGATGAACTTGCAAATTGGAGTGTTAGTCTTATTTGGTTTGGATTTTCAATTTTCCCATGCAAGGTTTGTATTAGATTTCTCATTCTTTTCTTACTGAACATTTATGACATGACATGATAACATGATACAAACACATATTAAGATAGCATTTGATCTATTAGAATGAAAATAGACAAGAATAAAATAAACTTTGGAACATAATTAATTTGGAATGGAATAGAATAACCATGTTTGGTATGCAATTAGACAAAACTAGTGCTAGCATTGTGTGTAGGGAAGAACAGAGCCGCCGCCATGTGCTGGGAGGATTGGAACGATGGAGCTTCTTACGTAGGATGGACTAGAATTAGGGGTACTAACGGGTCGGACCTAGGTTGAGTCTACATATACTCAAACTCAAACTCATCTTTTTTCATAAGTTCAAGTCTAGATCTGGGTCTGGGTTCTAAGATTAGGACACAAACCTAGACTTAAACTCAAGAAGATAATAGGTCTAGGTCTGGGTCTCGAGTCTAATGGGTCCTTCAACCTATTTCTCAACTGAGATTCAATTATTCAAATGATTCAATAAAAACAGGAGATTTCAATGATTCAAATTATTCAAATAAACATATTTAAATACACAATCAAGATTCAACTCTGATATATCTCAAATGCACATTTAACATTCAAGATTCAAATAAACTTTTACTAAATGCATTGACATTCAACTGAGATTCAATTATTCAAATGATTCGATGAATGAGATTCAATGAATGAGAGAATGAGATTTGAGAGTAGAATAATATATATTATATTTATAGTATAAATATTATACATTAGTCCTTATATTTAACGTATAATATATTATATACAAATCGAGTCCACGGGTCTGAATATTTTTAGATCCAGACCCTACCTAGTAAATTAATAGGTCTAATGGATCTGGGTCCACGGACCTGCGGAACTCATTTTCAATATCCAGACCCATACTTTACGAGTGCAAACCAACGAATCTTAAGTCCAATCTCAACCCATTGCCAACCTTAACTAGAATAGTGGAACCATCGTGCGTAGGAAGGAGCGATTGTGCTTGGTAATCGCAGGAGCAGTGGAGCCGTTGTGCGTAGGGAGGACTGAATATACATGGTGAATTGATAAGAGGGGAGCAGAGGAAGGAGAAAGGTAGTGTTGAATTTTTCTTATTTTTGATTCTCAATAGAATAAAAATCAAATTCCTTACTTCATTGGAAGGAATGGAATTCCCATGTTCAATAAAAAATTGGTTATTTTTGTACCAAACATAAGAATTTCATATTAATTTATTTTTTTAATTCCAATCTCCATTCCAACGTACCAAATGCTACATAAGATTTTCTTAAAGAATTAAGATTCCGTACACATTATTATGTTATTGCAATGGTTACGATCAAAGAAAGAGAGAGGGGGGAGGGGGGGGGGGGTGTGTTTGTGCACGTGTCTCTATTTTAAAAACTAAATTAGTGATTCAACTATTAATTAGTTAAACGTGGTTGAACCATTGATTGAATTTAAGTCGAATTAAAGGTTAGTTTGGTTGAACCAAGTGGCAAATAATTATTTTTATGCCTGATCCGTACATAGGAAAAACGATTCTTCCAACAGTAGAGTTGCAAACTAGCTATTTTCTGAATAACATTATTAACTTACATGAAGCAATGCATACCAGCTAATATACCTATGCTGCCATACAAGTAGAAGAACGTCATCCCATTTGGATGGAGTGCTTCTTGCTGTCAAGGAAGCAACACCTATGCCCACAGAAGGAATTTTCTGTCTCCACTGTGAACAAGTCATGAATCAATGAATCTTCTTCTAACCCTTATCAGCGTTAACATAATATGGCAGTGGGTAAGATTTGAATTCTTGCACATCCATTTGCGATATGATTTAGATTACATTGGAATATATACAATGATTGCAAATTGATTGAGATTAGGATTTTTTTCCAAATTTTTTGATTACGATCTCTGTCTAAGGAAACAAATGATACAGCTGAAACGGAAAATCAACTAGACATTATAATTTATATATCGACATAAAGTATTAAAACGTTATTGCATTTCTAATCTATTTTTAAGTATTTAGCTATGAATCTCAACATAACTTTTTTGCAAGTAGTACCAGCTCAGTAAAATTAAACTATCTGATACAAACACAATTAACGATGAAAAAAAATGTAAAACATGGAAACATTTGCCTCTCCATCTCTTTCCAAAATTGACTTTACCAAAACAGATAGTAAAATTTATATTTACCCATAAAAGGCTTCTAATCAAGCAATGACATGCTTGAATCTCTCGTCCTAAACATCTTTAAATAGGAAGGAACATACTGTCTTTTGGAAGCTTAAGAGTCTTCTCATTTAGGATCAGTGCTTCCACTAATAAACGAAATTAGTAAACTTATACTCATGGTGAGAAGCCTTGCATGCATATTTCTCTCATTTTGATCACATGCAGTAGAAGGATTCCATGGTTCCTGATTAATAGGCCAGTGTTTGTTTGATATGTGACCAGGGTGGCTTCACTGCAATTCTAGTTGTGCTCTCTCTCTTTGCTGGATTGGCTGCAGGATCTGAGACAGTCTACAATGTTGTGGACTTTGGGGCTGTCGGAGATGGAACATATGATGATACTAAGGTATGTTTGTGTGCATACGTTTCGGTTGGTTCTTTCACCTCTCTGGTGTTGCTTCTTTGATTGCTGAATGTTGCATTGGTACAGCATTTCTTGGCAGCATGGTCAGCTGCCTGCAACAATTTGAGTCCTTCAATGCTTCTTGTGCCGGAAAACAAGACATTTCTGTTAAACCAGGTTGTCTTTTCTGGACCTTGCAAGTCCAATATGCATGTCCAGGTACGTGCATAAGATCTCCAAAATAATGAAAGCGTGCTTTTTGCTTCATTTTGATATGGTACTTGAATGCATTAGTATCATGGATAAATCATAATCCTCGTTAGGAATTCGGATGTATCCTGCACACGGTATACCCCTCATATTCATTTTAGTGTCTAGTTTTTGTATTTTCCTAATTAATGTCATTATGTATTAAAAGTGTAATTATGAACAGTAATTATCATTAGCAAGGACATTCTACAGCAAAATAAATGTAATAGATTTGAATAGTTCGACATAAATTAGATGTTATTCTGCATATGCCCATGCTTCTGCATAAAAATTGGAAGTTAAATGTAATAGATTCTGTATGTTATTTATTTTTCCTATGTCCATGCTTGTGCTCCTCCGGACCTATATTATGCATATGCTTTTGACAGATATATAAAAAAAGCTTTACTTATTTAAAAAAAAAAAATTTTCGTTATCACTTGCCTAGATAATTAAGTGCATGCTACATCACATATCTGAAATAAATCAGCACATATTTTGTACCAATAAGTGAAAAAATAAAACTTTACGTGTGTAAGAGAAATGAAGGTTTTTTTTTTTT
>JAMKQA010019272.1:0-11226 GCA_024699735.1 Posidonia australis
TAGCATGATAGCATCATACACATGCTAAACATCTCATTCTCATTCATATACCAATTTCCTACGATTTATCATGCATTTATTCCTATTTTATGCATAAAGCCTACATTTAACCCAAAATAGGGCAAAAGAAGGAGTAGGAGGTCGCGTACTTCACATAGGCAACTGGCGACCCTTACCCCACTCCGGCAAGCTTCCTCGAGCTCCGGTGAGACGTCCGGATGGCTCAGCTCACCTCCTCCTCCCGCGATCGCGTGCACCCAGCTCCCTTTCTTCCCTCCTTTCCTCTCTGCGTAACACCCTTCCTTCACTCCGCCACTACCTCCCCCTTTTATCCCCATTCCCATCCACAAGACGCCGGCCACCCATCCCGTCGGACGAGATGGGGAGGCACGGGCCTCCGTCGGTGGTGGCACGGGTGGGAGAAGAGGAAGAAGAAGAAGACAGGGGAAAGATGGTGGAAGTTAGGGCTCGCGGAAAAGAAAAAGAAAAAAGGAAGAAAAGAAAAAGAGAAAAGGATGGCACGTAAACCGAGACAACTGTGCATCCTCCAACTAGACTCCAAACAGGTCCCAAATCACAACCAGATGCACAGAAACCACCCACAACCACACACAACCAAGAAACAATAGATTATCCATTAATAAACCATTAAACACAATATTACAAATAATACATGGTTTATTATAAAAAAATGGATAATCAGGCCCCGATGTTACACGAGGTGCACATACAGACCCATAAAGCCAAGGAAGTCACACCACCATGGAAAAATTAGGAACACAATCACACTGGGAGAGACCACAACCAACAAACACAACCTTGATTATCCATTAATAAACCATATTCATATGATACAACAAATTCCATGGTTTTACATTAAATGGAAAATCAAGCACAGATGTTACACTTCTGTCCCACCACGAGGCTGCATCAAATCCCGCAGTGCTTTAAAGTCCCAACTTTGTATCGCTTGAAGTAACAGGCTTCTGCCTTTGGAGTCCCAACCATGTACATAGACGTAACTTTGACCATGAGGCAAAACCCCGATTTGGCAAAGGAAGGGTTCACTCCCTCACCTGGTTCTTTATTCATAGAACTCCTTTACTTGTCAAATTGAGTTGTGGGATGACGGTCCTTTCTCAAGAGTGTTGGTCACACTCGAGGATGGAAAACACTTGACCACAACAAATTACATTCATGCATCTTGCATATGTTTGTATGGATAGGGACCAGACGTACCCTGTATGCCTAACCTACCATACAAACCATTCATTGCATCATATGTTGACCTTGCATCTGCATTACTATCTCCATAAATCATGCATCCATGCATTTAGGATGCATGCATTGGAAGTGGAGCACAAATGTCGCACTATTCTTCAAGGGAGTAAGAAACCTTAGAACTATGATCCTTCCAGAACCAATTAAGTCCCACTTATCCTTTTGCTATTACAATCCGAGTAAGCTCTCAAATGAACCCCTTTTTTTATTTTCGATCAGTGCTAGGGTACTTGCCCCACGATCATCCTTTCTTCACTCCTAGTCAATGCTAAGGTTATGCCCCACAACCATCCTTAGTTTCTGCCCTGTTGAAGCATCACTCTCCATGGTTGACAAGTCTCGGCACCGGTTATGACACACAGCTTCGTAACTGGCTTGACCCCTCCATGACTGAGCCTTCAATATAATGGCAATGTTAAATAAACCACTCGACTACGACACATAGCTCTGAAATAGAGTTTGTTCTCTCTCTTCTTCTTCCTCTATTGGTCCAACTATGGCAGATCGTTTGAGAGTGAGCTCCCCTTTTCTGTAAATGCTCAATGGGAATATTGTTCTTACGTTGGAGCCAATCTTGTTCCAAGATCATCTCCAACGACGGGCATCTGTAGATATCTTATTTTCGCATTTCCCAGAGTCATCTAGGATAATAACGTTTGAGGTGCCTTAGATCACAAGACTAAGGATCTCTGACTTATTTTCCAGAAGTTTTGTGATTTTTCTTAAAGACATTCTTTATTTTACTTGGTTTAAGCGTGTTAGCTATGGCAAAGCTAACCCACTCAAGCTGATGGCAGGCTTGAGTCCCTTGAACATTTTTGGTATGAGTCACTGGCTGTGGCAAAGCTAACGCTCTCATCTTACTCAAATTGGTGGTTGAATTGAGTACTCTAAGCTTAAAACTGGTGTTTTTATGATTTCATGTGATTTCTAAGTATTTTTCGGAATTTTAAATAGTTTTTGTGGATTTAGCATAAAAGTTTCTACTTGGAGATATACTTCAGGCTTTTGTGATCTGTGAACACTTCAAATTATTCGCTATACATGTAATGCCTCCAAATCTTCAAGGCAAACACAACTGTAGCCATTTTTAGATCATGAGTAGGATAATTCTTCTCATGATCCTTTAGTTGGCATGAGGCATATGCCACCACCCAATCGTGCTGCATCAAAACACACCCCAAGTCGGTCCCACAAGTGTCACTATAGACGGTGAAACTACCACTACCAGATGGTAAGGTCAAAAATGGGGTTGTGACCAGATGGGCTTTTAACTTGTTGAAGCTCTCCTCGCACTGTCAATCCCATGCAAAGTGCACTTCCTTCCTAATCAATCTGGTCAGAGGTGCTACAATTCTAGAGAAATCCTGGATGAAACTCCAATAGTATCCCTCAAAATTGAGAAAAATTCTAATCACTGTCACAGTCTTTGGCCTAGCCCAACTGTTAACTACCTCTACTTTAGCTAGATCTAGCTTGATGCCTTCCACAGAGATGATATATCAAAGAATAGGCAACTTCTGCCAGCCAAAACTCGCACTTGGAGAACTTGGCGTATAATTGGTGTTGCCTCAATATCTCCAACATGGTTCTTAAGTGCCTCTGGTGGGTCTCTATATCCAGAGAATACACCAATACATCATCCACAAAGATCTCTACAAACTAATCTAGGTAGGGCCTAAACACTCTATTCATCAAGTCCATGAAAGCTGTTGGTGCATTCGTTAGCCCAATGGCATAACCAGAAACTCATAATGACCATACCATGTTCGAAAGGCTTTCTTCTACACATCTGGCTCCTGGATCTGAAGCTAGTGATACCCGCATTTCAAATCTATCTTAGAGAAAATCGATGCTACCTGCAACTGATCAAATAGATTGTCAATCCTGAGTAGTGGATACATGTTCTTGATGATGATCTAGTTCAACATCAGATAGTCTATGCAAAGTTGGAGTGAGCCATTGTAACATGCTACAACTCGTAGGTGCTACCACAATAGCATCACTACACAATTACAATAATAAAACAATTAAAATAACTGGGAAGGGTTAACCAATTACCCAAGAACGACGTGCGTCTAGTGGCTCTAGAAAACTCAAACATCGGAGAACCAAACTACACTTCCGCTGCGCACCTGAAAAGCCAAAAACATAGGCAAACAAACACACATGAGTGGCATCTAAGTCACCCAATACGTGTCCAACAAGAAAACCACAAGAAAACTCTAATCTCAATCAGTTATACAACCATTTCACAAAACTTGAAAAAACCACAAATCCCGACTCACAAAAACATGGGAACTCTTATCCCGAACCCATACCATTTCAAATCACCTTTCTTTTCTCAAATCTCATGCATTTTAAATCATTTATGCCCCAAGAAAACCATTTCTCTCGACCTGATCCAACCTAAAACACAAAGCCCCACATTGGTTAAAACACAAATCCATTTGGCTGATATCTAGTTTAAACCACAATTTCATCTTGGCTAGAGTGTGGCTAAATCCTCAAGCCAAAAACTCATAGTCTGACTCTAACTCGAAAACCACACATTTCATACACATTTTCAAAAGTGTTACCTTGATTAGAGATAATTGGTTGCATAAGTAGTCAGTGAGAACACCATTTACCTACCACACTACACTACCACAGTGTAGTTCCCTATGCAAGAGAACACCACCTCGGTCAACAGACCTCAATATTCACTTTATTATGAAATGCATGGAGGAACGTCTTTTCCTAATGTTCCAATAGTGACCTGGACATGCAGGTTTCAAATCCCTAAGCCTAGCTTACACCGTCTCAAGTGGGATATTTTGGTCTCTTTCAACCACCCCAACTCGACATCCACACCCTAGTCTAACAACTAGTCTTAGTGGAGTCTCATACCTCCTGCCGGTTGCCGACCACACGCCTCATGGACCCACAATACACAATTGGTAATCATGCCTTGGCCTAACAACCAGTCTCATTGGAGTCTCATACTTCCTACCAGTTGCCAACCACATGCCTCATGGCTCTGAAACACACAATTAAATCTCTTTTCAAACATGCAAGTTTTCTTTTAAAACTACATTTCTAATCATTTCATTGGGTCTCAAGCCCAAAACACATCAAAACCATTCATAAGTCTCTTTTCCTTCACATGGGCCTCAAGCCCGAAACCATATCAGAATTCATTCATTAAATTCCACATTTCTCTATGTCATCTACATGGGGAAAACATCACCAACACATGCCAATTAATCATTTAAAACCATCTCTTTAAGCTTCATTTAAAACATTCAAAATATGGCCCAACGTCCTATTTCAACATGTCGAAAATGGATGGTTGACTGAACCTGGGATTTTGATTCCCAGAACGGTAAACCTAATTCCTTTCAGTTGTTCAAAAATCCCTAATTCAGTCGACTGAAATCATTCGATTGTCTGAATCTCTATCAGATTACATTTTCCCTCGTTAGAATAGTCAATCAAACCTAGCCAATCATCCAAATCTTTTGATTTGATCGATCGAAACCTTCTGGCTGTCTGATTCAGTGACTCAGGGGACCCTTACAAGGCAACAAATCAGCATACCGAACCTATTTCGGCATGTCAATTTCTCTAATTACAGAAAACGGCCCAACTTCTGTTTGTCTCTTCTCCACATTGGGAGTGAGGGGTGGGCTCATCAAACGTGCCACATAAATCACGCATAAAAAAGGGGTGTAGACACTTGAGTCTACTACAAAATCCCCCAATCCAATCCGAAAACCATCAATCATGCTCCCCATAATAAAATCACAAAGGCCTGAAGCTGAAACGAAACTACTATGGCATGCTTTCAAAATTCAACAAAAAATCCATTAAAATCCCAACAAAATAGCATGATTCCTACACAAACACATCATGCAATGCAATCCAATCATTTCAATCATTTTCCATGATTTATCATGCATTATTCGCCATTTCATGCATTAAGGCCATTTAAACCCAAAAAAACCCAAACGAGAAGAAAGGAAGGGTTGTGTACCGCACATCGGTTCCCAACGACTCTCCTCCTCCTATAGCGAACCTCCGGCGTGCTCTAACCTCTTCAGCCCTCTGGCGACACTTTGCCAACACAGCACGCCTCCTCTTCCTTTAGCCCACATGCACCAACATCTAACTCTTTGTCTCTCTCTCTCTCTCCTAGCACTCACACTTTCTGCCAACCAGTTCTCCTCCTCTGGCTCGCTCACCTTCCTCTGCTCCTCCTGGTCTGCCTCCACCTTCCAACTCTCATGGATAGGACGAGACAGGGTTGCACTCAGGTGTAGTGCACATGGGGAGGGAGCACTGTGCTCCAATTGATGGGGTCAACGTGGGCCCCATACACACACAATGGTCCACCAAGCTAGAAATCACACACACAGAGAGTGAAAAGACACCGCAACACCAACAAATAATATATTATCCATTAATAAACCATATTCAAAATATTACAATAATTTCCATGGTTTACATTGAATGGATAATTGAGCCCAAGTGTTACAACCATCCTTCTTCTTGACAAATAGTATTGGTGCTTCCCATGGTGACACACTGGAACAAATGAATCCCTTATCCATCAATTCTTGCAATTGACTTCAGAGCTCTCTCAACTCAGCAGGTGCCATTCTGTATGGAGCCTTCGAGATGGGACCTAATCCCGACACCAGATCAATCACAACCTCTACTTCTCTGTGTGGTGGCATACCAGGCAACTCCTTTGGAAACACGTTAGGATACTCCTGCATGACTAGCATATCTCGTACACCGAACATAGGTGAAGGGGAAAGTGTCACATTGGCCAAGTAGCCAACATTGCTCCTTGCCAAATGGAAGTAGCCCTTAATAGCTGATATCACCTTCCTGTGCTCACCCGATCTTGTTGCTTGCACAACACACCAGCCCTAGCCCAGGCACTTTACTAGAACTCTCCTCTTGGCACAATCAATCATAGCTGCATGTTGTGCCAACTAGTCCATTCTTAAGATGACATTATACTCTTGTATGTCCATCTCAATCAGACTAACCTTGAAGTCCTTGTCTCCCAGCTTGACATCACTTGTTTGTAGATACCTCCATGCCAAACTATGTTCTTCCAACGGAGTCACCACATCTAGGTGGAATGCCAACCTAGCATGTCTGGTCTCGATCTCAGTAGCAAACAACTTAGAGATGAAAGAAAACAAACTCCCTAAATTGAATAAAACTCGGGCCATTCGATCAGCCACAAGAAAAGATCCTAACATCAACACATCATGACCATAATCATATTCATAATCATCATCATAAAATATAATGTCGATTACATATAGGATCCATAATACAAGACAAGGCTCAAATCTTAGGGTTACTACTACTCCTTACCTTCTATAACATCTCCTGAGGGACCAGCATCTAGAATAGCAATAGAGAACACCCTTCCACTGGTAGGTTGATGAGGCACGTCTTCTGTTAACTTTGGAGGCTCAGGAGAGTTCTTCTGAACATGTCTAGCCTTCCCATAGTTGTATTGCACTATGTTGTCTAAGCTCCTCTACTAGGTCTTGCATTGTGCAGCTATGTGCCCCATTTTCCTACATATGTGGCATGGTCTTTTCCTTGAGCCACTACTCAAACCAATCTGGCTGTATCCAACACTCTCTTTTCCAGCAACACTGCGCCTCTCCTTGAATGCTGAATCAGACCATTCTTTTCTCTTCTTTCTAGAGCTCCCTAAACTCCTAGAACTCGGTGCCACAGAAGTAGAAGGCCGCGAGGTGGACTTCTTCCCCTTTTCCTTAGGGTACTCCTCCAAGAATAGTCTGTGCTCATCCTTATAGCGGGTGACTAGCTCAATGACGTCCGTCTGGGTCTAGCATCAGAAACTGAGAACCCTTGACCTGAGTGTTGGATTTAGCCCTTCCACAAACCTCTTGACTCAGTTCTTCTTGGTGACATTGGTCTGCAAGAACTGTGCCAGCCGATGGAAGGTTGCCTCATACTCAGCCACAGACATATTCCCCTACTTCAAGTTCTAGAAGTCTCTATCTAACTTGTCCCTCTCATGCTTAGGGAAGAATCTCCCATACAACACCACTCGGAAGTCCTCCTAGGAAATCATCAATAGATTTACATTTGAGAACTTGGTGTGGTGCATAGTTGGGACGACCCAGATTTTTGGTAGCATTATAGGCCAGAAATTTAACTCTATAATTTTGGACTGTTGAGTGCCTAATGTGGGGCATCTAACGTTAAATGCTAAGTTGGCAGCATCTTATACTTGGAATGCATTTCTGAGGTGTTGAACACTTGGTAGCCTACGTTCTATGTTAAACGCTAGATATCGTGTGTTCAACATCTAGAGGGGAAAGTTTTGGAATCTCTAGAGGTCAACACCTAAGTTGGAGATTTCTGGAATCTTAGGGTGTTAAACGTAGCCTTGAAACATTTTGTGTTGAACGCCGTGGAGTTTGCATTTAACACTTGTGACCTGGTTGCTGAATGCCTACATTCAGGCATTCAAGGTTGAATGCCCGATTAGTGGCGTATAACACTCTGAGTGTGGCTATTGCCTATATAAGTGCTTGGAGGTGGCACTCTAGAGATTTTCCTTGCTTTCTTGCCCTACTGCACCCTTGGCCTACGTATGGACACCTTTTGGTGGTCAATGGGTGCTTGGGGAGAAAGAGAAAGAGAAAGAGAGGTATGGTTGAGATTGGATTTCCCCTTTCCTTCTTCTCCTTCTTTCCCTTTTTCCCCTTAGCTTCACCCACTGATTCTAGGGTTTGTGGTTGTGTGGGCTGCTACAGGCATGATGGGTGGTCGGTGGATGTTTGGGGCATGGTTGGGAGCTTGCAGGGAACATCAGATTGCTGGTTGGCTTGCCTCGAGGGTGCAAGGTACACACCCTTTCCAGATTAATGTTCATGACGATTTGAGAATGGTTTTTGGAGTATCCTTGTGAACCTAATGTCCCCTGCTAGTGTATGAGGTGTGCATGGTTTTGGGAGGGGAATTGCATGTCTAGGGATGAGATTTCCTATGTAGGGGTGCAACCAGTAAGTTGAACGCCTACGCTTGGGGCACTCAACGTTGGACGCCAAGAGTCTAGCGTCCAACACCTACACCTTGTAATCCTTGATTTTTGAATGGTTTAGTTGATCCTTAGTTTTGAATTAAATTGCATGCTATAGTAATACATGTGTTAAGGTTGTTTATGTTGTCCACTGGTGCCTTGGATTAGAATGCATGCTAGAATGGTGGGTTTTTCTTGCAATCAGTGATCAGAAGTGTTGAACGTTGGGGTTCCTAGCGTTCAACATTGAATGTTGGATTTTAGGCATTCAACGCCCTTGGTTGGCAATGCATGTTTAGTAGTGGATTTTAGTGGAATCTGGAGTAATCAACTGATGGCATAACATGTCTATAATGTTAATAATGTCAGACAATGACCCTATAACAGAATAATTAGAGATTGGATTGGATTTAGGATTAATTAATAGAGATTTTTGTGTCAGGTTTGTTGAATGTCAAATTCCCTACGTTCAACGTTGAATGCTAGCTGCCAAGTGTTCAACACGTGGTAGTGTATCTTGAGGTTAATTAATTATGAATGCACATAAATGGTTAAGGAAGTTATTAGAGATGGGTTAAGGACTACTTAAAATACATTAGCATGATTCATCCACATGTTAAATAGGATAAGGATTACATGACATAGAAACACTAAGTCTTCCCCTTTAAATGGTAGAGTTAGGGTTTAGTGATGATGCCTGACTCCAGAACTAGATACTGGTTGATTTCTAGCAGTGCACTGAACTGAGTATTCAATGGCACTATTTAGGTGTAGAGTTTTATTGGTGTTGGTCTTGTAAGTCACTAGGGACATCGAGACCATTGTTTGGTTTTTATGTGTTTCTTCAGGATGCATTTAATACCTTGAAGATGTCAAATTGTTGCCTTTTTGTGGTTTGAGGATTTCAAGATGATTTTCAAAGCTTCCGAAAAGATATGAGTGATCTTGGAAAGTGTTTTTCAAAAAGATTTAAAGAGATGGTTTGAACTAGTAGTGTTTTGAGAAATGACTCAAACTGTTTTGAACTAGTTTCCAAAAGAGTTGGAAAGAATTGCATATGTTTGGCAAAGGTTTTCGAAAGGATTTTTGGTGTTTTTTGTGTGAGGCTGAGGCAAGTGCTCATCAGATCTATGAAGTATGATACTCCTGGATTGTCATTCACAAGACCGAGGCTGAGGTCCATGGGTCAAGGTACTGGATGGACTTGGAGATATGACACTCTACTTGTTCTAGGTACCGAAGACCCAGGGTATTGAGGAGACTCAAGGTATCGTGGTAGTGGATCTAGGGGGTATGAAATCTCTGAGTAACTCCATGATACGCCGTCTAGGGTAGTATACTGGTTGGCAATGTGTTCAAAACACAAGCACACATTGGTTGGCAACAGTTTCAAACCATGAGTCTCAACTTAGTCAGAATCTACTTAAAACCACATGCCAAAATGTAGTCTGATCCTAGCTCAAAACCACATACATATCTCAATCACAATTCAATAGTGTCACCTTGATCAGAGGCAACCAATATGCTTTTAATGCTTCCATCTATTTTTTATCACAAGAAATAGAACCAAGAAATGGAAGATGAGAACAAAGAAACTTCTCTCTCTATCTATATATATAATTAACTAGTGGTATTTGAAAAATGTATAATTTATCTTAGATGTCTTCTAAATTAATAACGAATGTTTTAATTGTTACAGGTCACCAAACTATACAGGAAACCAACTGTGATAGAGTGGTAGACTCCATCTCACATTAGTGGGTCCGAGTAGGCTTGGTCATCCCCGAGTGCGAAGGATAAACTTGTAAGTGATCATGACTAAAATTAAAGTTGCTTTAATAATATACACTTCTATCTTATATCATATCTAACTTCTTGTGTTTATTTTCATATGATAGGTACACCTTCCTATACCAACAAAAATATAAGGACGACAATATCAATGAACACCCAACCTTTGACAAGAAACTTTGGAAGTAAGTTTCAATGGAAAGGAACGTGGATAGTTCATCAAAAAGCAAGGCTTGGGTGGTTTGGATCCATATTACTCAGAATAGTTTACTGGAACCCATCACTAGCAGCAAGTGTTTGAAATAGGTGTATGATTGAAATGACAGATTAAAAACTGATAAAACATGTTCCAGATGATGTGACAAAGTAATACGAATCGAGAAGGAATGAAGACCACACACAACAAGTGACAGAGGGTACCTATGGGGTTTATGGGTTATCCTTCTCCGATTGTCGGCACACGTCAGCTATGGAGGTAGGTCCAGAGAGCTAAGGGGAGTCGATGAAGCAAGGTAGGGGCTAGTGAGGTGTATTGGTGGCTTGGATGTAATGGAGGAATGGTGGCAACTCTGGCTGGCAATGGATGTGGTTGAAATGGTTAGGGATGGCCAATGGGTAGTGCTGGGAATGCTCAAGAAGAGGGGAGGCTCTGTTGAAGGTCTGGAGTGTGCTCTAGCACAGTGCAATTGGTGGAAGGCCGAGAGGGGATGTTGTATGATTAATAATGGATGGCCAGAAAATGGTAGTAGATGGCCGGAAATGATGGAGGATGGCCAGAGGTGGGGTTGTGTGTGTGCTTAGGGCCAGAAGGAAGAAGGAGGGCCAAGAGTAGGAGCTATTGGGCATGGGTGGAGGTTTTATAGAGGGAAAAAGAGAGGAAGGTCGTTGGATTTGAAAAGGAGGATTAATGTGGATGGTTTGGATTAGGTTGGATTGGATGGGAATTGGGATTAGGTAGAGGGGCTTGATGGTCCAAGAAGTTCAGGGAATACACCCAGATCCATGCCATACAGTGAGAAAAGGCGGATTGTTGGTTTACCAAGTGAAGACCAATTGAACCCCAACAGTTAATTATTGACCCAACTATG
>JAMKQA010019273.1:0-11185 GCA_024699735.1 Posidonia australis
AATAATTTACTAGACTACTCCTCCATTTCTTCTTGTGATTTGGGTGTCCTGCAATCTCAACTGGACTCTTTCTCTGATATACTGCACTCCACTACCTTAGGGGTGGACAATGATTCTATCACTTGGTCTCCATCTCGCTCCTCTATCTTCACTGTGAAATCTTGCTACTCATCACTGAATGACGGCGGGCTTAGATTTGACCTCTTTGAGCAGATTTAGAGAACTTCTGCTCCTCTCAAAGTCAAACTTTTTCCTGGCTTGTCATACATAACAAAAATATGTCCAAAGAAAATCTACTCAAGAGAGGGTGGACTGGTTCACCTATGTGTATTTTTTGCAAATTTAATATGGAATCTAATAAGCATCTATTCATGTTTTGTGATTTCGTCACACATATATGGCAATTTTTTCTTTGTAACAGATTATACCCTGGATACTGTAACCTTGGGGACTTATATTGGCATAAACCTGGTCTCTTTTTCCATTTAAGTAACTCCAACTGGTTCCTACTCATCCAGGCCATTCTTTGGGTAACCTGGAAAGAAAGGAATGCCAGGATTTTTCGCAATATTTCTAAGCCTGCTTTTGTTATTATTTCTGATGTTATTGGACTAATGGAGTATTGGTTAGAACCTCTTCTACCAGGTTTTGAAAAGGAGGACCTGAAGAGCTCCGTGGCCTCCATGAAGGCTGCTTGGGCAGAGAACTTTTCTGCCTCTTCTGATGCTCCTCCCACCTCCACGGACTCCATTATCCCGTCTATTGCTGCTGCCCCTCCTGCTGAAGCAATGGAGCAGTAGTTCGCCCTCTGTTTCTTTTGTTTCTTTTGATAAAACAATATTGCCATACTTGACTGTCTGTAATATTGACAAGAACATTGCCTAATTTTGTTTCCCTTATTTTGTCCCCTGGCCCACGCTGAGGACTATTATCTAATATTAAATACTTACCTCTGACCCAAAAAAAAAACATTGAAAGTTTCAGTCTTCTTATACTTGGTATTAGAATTAGTCAACTTCTCATCCATTAAATCTTTCGAGAATAGAGATAACTTGACATCATTCATTGCTATTTCCTCTCTGTCATATATGAGAGTTTTCTCAAAATGCTTGTAAGAAAATGGTAATGAACATAGCAATAGAAAAGCTTAATTTTCATCCTCAATCTTCACATCTTTATTTCTTAAATCCATATAATGACCAAACTGAAATCATCGATATATGATTTAATGGATGCACCTTCAGCCATATGGAACATGAACAATCATTGCTTCAAGTGTAGTCAGTTCGTAAGGATCTTGATTATGTAAAAAGATTTTAACTTGAGCTAAAGACTTGCTACGGCCTTTTCGTGCGTGACTTTTTGGACAGTCTCGTTCGACAAACAAAGTTGTATACTCGTTAAAGCCTACTTGTTCATCTCCTTCTTCTCATCCTCACTTATCAATTATGGCATCTTGTCCTTCTCTTTTAATTCCCTTGATATTTCTTGTTGAATTAGAACTACATGTATCTTTATTTGTCAAAATCGAAGTTAACATTCTGATCGTACTTCACAATCTCGAACTTCATCGTCATATTCGAAATTGAATAAGAATATATCTATAACAAAAGCTCTGATACTAGTTTATTAGAGAGACGATCTCTACAAACAAAGATCAAATGACAAGAAAGAAATGGAGAAAACACAAATAGAAAGCACACACGTAAATACAAGGATTTACAAGATTCAACTAAATATGTTGATGTCTTCAGGACACAAAGAGAAAGAGATTTCACTATGAATCTAAGATGAGTATAAGATATAAGAGATTGATGGAGAAGAAAAATTAAAAACCTCACCCTAAAGAGAGTCATCGGCACTAAAGACTCTCAAAATATATATAGGATTGGAAAATCTTTAATCTACTAAAATCCCAACACAATAGTATATTTATATGAGGAATACAAAGAGTCTATTTATAATAAAGCTTTCCCGAAGCAAACATTCCTGGAAACGTCTGCTAATCCTTTGCTTTACTTTTGTGCACTCTGGATGTCTATAAATGTCCTGTGTTGATTTTATGTGTTAGTGAATGTACGGAGCAAACGTCCACAAAACTCCTGTATTGATCTAATAAAATAGCAGACATCCATGTGGACGTCTGTAAGACCATTTCAAAGTATATTCAACTATAATTAAGCACTTGGTGAGAATTTTCACCTTCTTCTCTTTAAATAAGAGAATCCCATTACAAAATATTAAATTGAGATTGACAAATATCCACTTAGTCCTAGTTAAATTGTCTATATCACCTCTCATAAACAACATTTGAATGTATACACCTATAAATATTGAAATATGAATATTAAACTCAAAATTAATTAAAAATAAGTAAAGAGATCAAACAACTTCAATCTTCATATTAACCAATGCGAGATTGTTCTAACACTTCCTCTCACATATGAATTCTTTTGGATCTAATACATGATTTTATTTTATTTTGGGTATATACGAGGATGAGTGTAGACAGGTCAATTTGAATTCTTTTCTAGCTCTATTGAAAAAATAAGCAAAAAAAAAAAAAAAATTTGTAAAAAAAAAAGAGAGAAGTTCATCCATTTATTAACATAAGTTCAATCCTTGTATTAATCGGTATGGGACTTTTCCAGCAACACACACATACAAATCAATATACATTTTAAACCTATGTTCTTAACCAATCAAGGACAAAAGCAAACCAATGATGTTTCAGCTCATGTTTATCTTGCCTAGTTTATAAGCTTGATTTGACTAGAAATTTCAGTGTATGATTTAGAATTGGACTCCTGGTGTCTAACAAAGATTTCCAAGACGAAAAGTAAATTAACTAAAACGTAAAACAATTACTCAGAATGTCAGGTGCTACTGTAATATCTGGCAGAGTCTTTAAGTTATCTGTTCTTCTGTAAATAGTATTGACTATTGCAAGATTGTTTTCCTATTACATCTTCACTTAACAACGTGCAAGATTGTTCTTCTATGTTGCCCTCCTTTCAGGTGGCATTAACCATTCTAATTTGAAAGCTTACTCACAACTAAAAACTCAGCAAGTAATGTTTGACTTGATAAGCCCATAGTACACCATGGAAATGGAATAATTAACTCCGTAAGTGGTACAGTTTTTTGTTGATGGAGTGAAGGTGCAATGAAGAGATAGAAACTGTATTAGAAACATGTCATATATGTTCCCATAAAGAGCTTGTAGCGCAAGGCGTAATCGAAGGACCTCAACACCTTCAGAACGATCAATTCATATTTCGAACCACAAACAAAGCAAATTTCACTGTAGAATTAGAACAGTGGGTACGTCATTGAAAAATAGAAGAGCAATGAAGCAAGCCAAGTTGGAGAATGATGCTGGTGTATAAGTAAAGAATGACATAAAATACAAACAAATCCAACCATAACGCTTTTCTGTAGTTGATGAGTTCTAACAAATGCTCAAATCATAATCCAGTCTCAGCTCTCACGAACTTAAAGCCGCCATAAAATGAAAGGTTTTTTGCTCTGCATGATTAGTGACAGCCACCAGCCAATCGATAATCATCCTAAAACAAAACCTATCAAAATCTAAAACCCCTAAAAATTTGAAAAACAAAAAATGGTCCCGACCAATGTGGGCCCCATTTTTGGAGTAGTAGCCACGTAGGTATCGACAGAAATACCTTTGACTCATAGCCAACAATAGGAAAAGTTGTGGCCAACCGTTGACGAGTTCCAATCATTCCAACTACGGGACCCACAAGATCTTAGTGCTTTGCACGCGCGTACCAGGCGGACATGAGAACGACAAAAAAGAAGAGGAAAAAAATAAAATAATAATAATAATAATAACGGAAATAACGGCCATGTCCTCGTCTTGTCCCTTCCTTTCTCTTCTCCCCCCTCTCTCGCTCCCTCTCTCTCCTCCCCATTTCCGACCCCAATTGGGTTCGGAATTAGCTAGAAAGAGACAGAGAGAGAAAGAATCGACAAAACAAGAACTCTTCCTCCATCAATCAATGCCTCCCAATTCGAAAATGGGGTCTTCCCCCCTTCTCTTGTTCCTCTGGATCTCATGTCTTTCGACGGCGGCGTGGTCGCAATCGTCGACCGGCATGTCGAAGTTCGTCCCGTCCGACAATTACCTGATCAATTGCGGCTCGACGGGGGCCGTCAAGATGCCGGACGGGAGCAACTTCAAGTCTGACCGTCAATCGACGTCCTTTCTCAAGTCCACCGATAACAACCTGTTGTCGGTCCCCAAGGCGCCGTATGGAGTCCCCTCCCCTGTGTACCTCTCCGCTCGGGTCTTCGCCGCCGACGCCACGTACAGCTTCTCGCTTACGCGTCCCGGGTGGCACTGGATTCGTCTACATTTCCATCCCTTTGGTCAGAGTGAGGTCGAGAAGTTTAATCTCACCCAGGCCGTGTTTTCGGTCAAGACCGACGATCTCGTCCTCCTCCACAGCTTCACCGTCGATGACCCGAAGGAGTGGGTGCTCAAGGAGTATCTCGTCAACGCCACCACCGAGAGGCTTTCTATCCATTTCTCCCCGCTCAGGAATTCCTTCGCTTACATCAACGGCATTGAGGTCGTCTCTGCCCCGGACATCCTTATCTCCGACGGCGCCACCGCGCTTGCTCCGGTAGCTGAATTCACCGGCCTCTCCAAATACGCGTACCAATTCGTTTATCGGTTTAACGTCGGTGGCCCGTTGATTACTCCATCCAATGACACCCTCGGCCGGACTTGGTTCAACGATGAACGGAGCATCCAATCGAAGTCTACCGGTAAGAACGTCTCGGTGGCGCCGAGCATCGTTGAGTTCCCGGACGGCGCGTCCAATCTGATTGCCCCGAATTGGGTCTACGCCTCCGCCGTCAGGATGGCTGATGCGAGTGTCGGCCAGCCGAATTTCAACATCACCTGGCACATGAACGTCGATCCGTCGTTCGGGTACCTTGTCCGCCTTCACTTCTGCGACATCGTCAGCAAGTCCCTCAACGACCTCTACTTCAACGTCTACCTCAACGGGAGGATGGCGATATCTGGGCTCGATCTGTCAACCATCACCGGAGGCCTTGCCATGGCCTACTACAAGGATTTCGTGGTGAACGCGTCGTTGGCATCCGACCGCATCACTGTCCAAATTGGCCCGATGAACCAGGACACCGGTCGCATCGACGCGATGCTCAATGGTCTCGAGATCTTGAAGATGAGCAATTCGGTCGGGAGCTTGGACGGGGAGTTCGGCGTGGATGGCACGAGGGCGTCGGGTGGTGGTGTGTCGAACGGGAAGAAGGCAGTCGCAGCTGTCGGACTGGTCATGATGTTCGGAGCCTTCGCCGGACTTGGGGCGATGGTGATCAAATGGCACAAGAGGCCACATGATTGGGAGAAGAGAAACAGCTTCTCATCATGGCTACTACCACTCCACACCGGTCATTCCAGCTTCATGTCAAGCAGTAAGAACAGCATGACCGGCTCGAACCGCCATGGCTTCAGCGGCGGCATCTACTCCTCCACTCTGGGCCTTGGCCGGTACTTCTCGCTTGCCCAGCTCCAAGAAGCCACCAAGAACTTCGACGACAAGGCCGTGATCGGTGTCGGTGGATTCGGCAACGTCTACATCGGCGAGCTCGAGGACGGCACGAAGGTCGCGGTCAAGCGAGGGAACCCCCACTCCGAGCAAGGAATCAACGAGTTCCAAACTGAAATCCAAATGCTATCGAAGCTCCGGCACCGCCACCTCGTCTCCCTAATCGGGTACTGCGACGAGAACAAGGAGATGATTCTGGTGTACGAGTACATGGCAAATGGTCCTTTCCGAGACCATATCTACGGGAAGGGCCTTCCACCGTTGTCGTGGAAGCAACGGCTTGAGATTTGCATCGGCGCAGCAAGAGGACTGCACTACCTCCACACCGGAACAGCTCAGGGAATAATCCACCGTGACGTCAAGACCACCAACATCCTTCTCGACGACAGCTTCGTGGCCAAAGTGGCCGACTTCGGGCTCTCGAAAGACGGCCCGGCGATGGGCGGCAACCACGTGAGCACGGCGGTGAAGGGCAGCTTTGGGTACCTCGACCCCGAGTACTTCCGGAGGCAGCAATTGACAGACAAGTCGGACGTTTACTCCTTCGGAGTGGTCTTGTTGGAGGCGTTGTGTGCGAGACCGGCGCTTGACCCGTCGTTGCCAAGAGAACAGGTGAATCTCGCGGAGTGGGCAATGCAGTGGAAGAGGAAGGGACTGCTGGAGAAGATTGTCGATCCAAACCTCGTTGGAACAATCAACATCGAGTCCATGAACAAGTTGGCCGAGGCAGCAGAGAAGTGCTTGGCAGAACACGGCGTCGACCGCCCGTCCATGGGAGATGTGCTGTGGAACCTCGAGTATGCATTGCAGCTCCACGAGGCGGCACCACCCACTCCTCCACCATCCGCCGCCACCGCCCAAGAGATGAAAGCTGATGAGAAGGCAATTGCTGCCGGTGAGTAGAAAAGCTTTCTCTTTGTCTATAACCTATCCGACTTCTTCTAAAAACCGTAAGACATGCTTTTAATTGTATATTTTGGAGGAAACTGCTCAATGTCACCTTAGTCTTCCATAAATTGTCAAATTAATTTTTGTTCAAATAGAGCATTGCATCATGGACAGTTTTAATTTTTTGTCGCGAAAATAATTCAACAGGTGAAGATGATGCTTTGATAACTGAGGAGAGGACAGGTGCTGCCACAATTCCCACCATACCGGACGACTCCAGCAGCACGGCGGTGAACGAGGTGTTTGCGCAGCTGGCCGGGATGAAAGGAAGGTGAGCCAGGCCCAGGCCTAGTGAAACTGGGCTGACTCCATTGGGGATCTGTTATCACTGTGTTTATAAAGTTTGCATGCATGAGATGTGGATGAGGGTGGTGGTGGTGGTGGGGATGTGATAGATGAGGATTTGGAAGAAATGAGTTTGCTTCTAATTAATCTTGTTATGGATCTTAAGTGTGTGTTTCTAATTTCCATACTGTTACAAATGTTGTTGTGATAGTAGTGGCTTATTTAATCCATTAATAACTGTGGCTGGCTGGATACTACCGTTTGCAACAACAACAACAACAAAAAAAAAAAACTGTTGTAATTAAATTCTGTATCCGATTGGATTCAGAAGAGATTGGATATCTGCTGTTTTTATATGTATTTAATTTCCCTGAAGACATCTCTTTTTCTTTTTACACAAGTCAATGGAAGTATATGTACTTTGTGTTCCTTTCTTGTTCTATATCATAAAGGAAAACTTTAGAATCTTTCAGTCACAACAGTTGTCTCTGTGTTTGCAGTCTGTAACAGTTTTTCTTCTTTTGGAAGCCTCGGTCTGTAACAGTTGATAAAAGGAATTTATACAATTTCACATGTTCAATGTGAAGAAATTTTTAAGATTTGATATCAGTTTTTGGAGCATAACGTAAGGATTCAGATACCAGGGATTGAATTTAAAGCTATTGATGGCAGTCAGCATTGCTAATTTGGAATTGAAGTTATGAGCTTTAATTTTTACCTTTCGTGGGAAAAAAAAAAAAGGGGCTTTAATTACCTTTCCTGAAAAAGAACTAAATCTTTTTTCAAATTTGGGTTATACAAATTTATGATGAGTCGTCACTACTAGCTACTTCAGGACAGAAATAAAGAGGTGTCAAAGATGCCAATTGGAAACACAAATGAAATGCAACCCTAAAAACAAAAAACTAGGCAATATTGGACCACAAACAGAACTAAATTTGAAGAACACCCACCAATCTACAAACACAAAGTGTGGGAGAAAAAAAAAAACTGGAAACTATCAGATCAACAACAAATAACAGAAGTACACACGAAATCTAGAGCTTGAGGGACAAATCAAGCTTATGCAGCTCCTCCTTCCCATCCTTCAAATGACAGCTATCAGCAGCCCACCATTGGCCTCCAGCTATCGCCGGCTTCCGCTCCTCGGCACCGCCACGCTTATAGAGCACCGGCAGTGGTGTCTTGTGAACCACTGAGTGTGTCATGATGCCGAGGGAATTCCCGCCGAAAGACCCGTAATTCGCGAGTGATGCCAGTGTCGAGTACTGCTGCATGGGCTGGCGCCGTTGGTGGGGGTCTGCCAAGCCATCACGGTGGCGATGCTTGGCGAGAGCTCGTACGCTCTTGTGGGCATTCTGGTGGCCACCGAGAGCTTGAGAGCTGTCGAACTTCCTGTCACAGTAGTGGCAGTTGTATACCCGTGGCTCAGTGGTCTCGCCCAGCTTCTGCAGTTGGACAGAAGAGCCACCAACGAGGTCGAGCTCGAAGACCGGCTTGGTTGGTTCACTGAGATCAGAGAGTTGAGAATAGTGCCGCATCAGTTGATGATGAGTGGCACAATCAAATACTCCTCCTCCTCCTCTATGCTTCTTTTGCACCACCTCACCTTCTTTGTCTTTCTTCTCCACTATATGGTGGGCAGTTTGCTTTCTCGGGTTGATCTCTGTGTCTGAGGTGCTTGAGGACTCTGATAGGCATGAAGCCATGGCAAGAACATGGGGTGGTGTGATGACAAAGGCTTTGGTGTGTGTGTGTGTGTGTGCGCTCGCGCGCGTCTTTATACATAACAAGATGATTCAGGGTTGTGGAAAGATGTCCTGGGCACAGTTGCATGGAGATGGGAATGAACTTTGTGTAGCTTGAAACTTAGACGGAAACATTGCTCATACTTGGAAAGGAATTACTTGTTCTCTTCATTACTTCCTATTTTACCGTTTATGGATTTGATTTTCTTCTGATTTACAGTATTTTTCATTGATAATATGGCGTTACTTTAACATTTTCTATGACGGACTAGAGAGATAATAAGCTAAGTTACTTTGTAAGACCACGATTTGTGCGTTTCATGGTAAGGTTTCCGACCCATGACTCATGAGCATGCCATTCAAATCCAAGAAATTTAATAGTAGAGATTCCGCAAGTGAGATGATGAGATTTGGAAGATAAATGGTCTATATGTACGCATGCCATTAGAATAAATTTCTACAGATTACTTGGAATAAATGCAACATTAGAACGTTATTATGGAGCACAATTGCCGAGATACTTTGCCAATCGTCAGGTATGTAGATGTAGTAGTCCATCCATGGTGAGTGTGGAATAAAAAAGAGGAAGATTGCATAAGGCAACAGAAACGATTGCTCACTTCTTCTAATCAAAAAATTAAGTTCAGATTCAACATGTCTTGAATCATTACTAGTCCTTAAATCTGCCGGAAATGGCGGCCAAGAACGGTATTGTGATAATAAAAAGCACTTGTCGCAGGGTGAGCGGCCGACAAACAGGCCACAGCCCACAGGTAGGTAGGAGAGACCCTAGCAGTTGTAGCATCACATGAATTATTGCCATGAGCCTGTAACATGGTCACATTCCACAGAAGAGGAACAGCACTCCCCCACCTTGTTGCAGGTAAAGCATCCTTCCATTGTAATTACACCTCACAAGACTTTGTTCTTTACTCCACTTTAACACCCCCATTGTCCCACTACCACTCCAAAAAGCAAAAAGGAAATGTCATAAACAGAAAAGATTCTTCCGGCCGAGTTTATGACCGAAATAGAAGTCGACACTCTCACAATACCATTCTGACTGTGGAAGATCTCCATAATATCATTTCGGGTTTGAACCAACCGGTCTAAAACAGTTGGCTCAACACCTTTCTACTTGGAACCCTATGAATTGGTGATCTCTACATGATGTGACCAAGCCAGCATAAAACCTTACAAGATGTGGGGAAGTCCGGCATATGTACACCAACATTTTTTTTAAACCTGTACGGAACCTCTGATCAAGGAAAGCACCAACTTCTCCGTGTAGAGGTTAGATTCATCTACCTTCGCCGAACCATAACGATCTCCAATTAGAAACCTCCGGCAGGAAATATCCCAGAGGAAATGTGGACATCACCTATGGACCATATATAGCTAGTCTTTGGGGCACAAACAACCACACAAGTTAAGGACACAGAAGAATCGAAGAACAAGGGCTTCATCGCAAAAGAATTTTTATGCGGCAACATGATCATAATAGCCAATCATTAAACCGCATGGTAACTAGGAAGAATTGGTATTACATGAAATTCTAGCATTGGAGAAGCTAGAAAGACTAATGCAAGGTGAAGAATAAAGAGAAAGAAATTCCAAATAACCAACATGATACAAATGTGACATCCATAAATCATTACCCTAAATAGGCTGTATAAACACAAATACTATAACAATGTACTTTTTTTTTTTTTTTGCATTAGCATATCTAATGAGCAGATCATATGAAGACAGACGCAGAACTACAAGACATGAGACAACTCTGGGTCATCATGACCTCAGGTCTTCAACAGTTAGTCTTGTCCCTATACACTCAACTCCTGTTCCCCTTCACGTATTATTTACTGTTTCTACTGACTAATCAAATCGAAGTTGTGAAGTGGAGATAAGGAGATCCAGTGTGCCCAACCAAGAGTCCACGACTGACGAGCGAGAAAACAGTCAAGACGGCTGAAAACAACTTGATCTAATTTGGCACAGAAATAAAGGAATGATAAGATACAGAAAATACACTTTACAATAAATACAATCGAAAATTTAGAATATGTACGTACTTACAATTTCATAATGCTCAATTTCGATGGGGTTTTACTTCGTCAACCAGTAAATCAATATAAGAAATGTGCATGTTGAAGCAACAAGAGAAATAATGATGGTGTCCATTGATTTCCTCCTCTTAATCGCTACGAGAATATTGTTTACCTGCAGATTTTGTCATTGGTGTCGATAATATATCATATATTGGTCAGGTTTTTCAAAAAATGTGTTTATTTGGCTGCAAAAATATTCCACAAATTACAACTTCAAAAATAAAAAACATAGATAGATGGAAAGAAAAGAGACCATAGGTAACTGGGAATCAAATAAAACATTTCATATCAAAAACACCTCAAAATAATGGAAACATACCGTTGGGAGACGGCTGCTAACATTGCCAATCTTTGAGGTGATGCCACCAAATGTTGACCGCTGATGGACAAGAGCCCCAAGTGTTGCTTGGGCTTGGGAAATCACAGTGTCAGCCTGTAAAATGATAATAACCTAAGTAATAAAATTATGTGTAGCAAACTAATCCAAGATATA
>JAMKQA010019274.1:0-11790 GCA_024699735.1 Posidonia australis
AAAGGCACAACACACAGGGAAGAACCACAACCAAACAACTCAAACTGAATTAACCATTAATAAACCATATTCAATAATCACAAGAAATCCATGGTTTATATAAAATGGAAAATTCCAGGCACAGATGTTACAAATTATTTGTAATATTGCATAAATAGTTTATTAATGGATAATCTGTTATTTCTTGAATGTGTGAGCTTGTGGTTGGCTTTCTGTGCACCTACTTGTGATTTGGGACTAATGTGGAGTCTAATTTGAGGACGCACAGTCACCTCAGTTTGCGTGCCCGTTACTTCCTCTTTTGTTTCTTTCTTTTTCTTCTTCTCTCACTCACGAGCTCACCTCACCTCGTCTTCTTCCTCCACCAGCCCATGCCACCAATGACGTTGGCCTGTGCCTTCCCTCTTCTCCGACGTGATGGGTGGCCAACGCGACGTGGGAGGAGGAGGCGATAAAGGGAGGCGGAGGTGAGTGGAAGAGGAAGACGGTGATGCAAGGGAGAAGAAGGAGAGGAAGAACGATGCACGCAGCTGGAGATGTGGTCCACTAAAGGAGGAAGCTTCGTAGGGGCTACGCTGGAGTGCGGGAGAGTCATCGGTATGAGGGGAGGCTCGCCGGAGAGGTATGCGACCCCTCCTTTCCCCCTGTTCTGCTTTATCTTGAAAATGAGTTAATTACATGAAAATGATGAAAATGCATGTGAAATCATAGAAAAATAAGGGAATTGATGAGAATGAGCTGAATAGCTTGAAAACATAGATATCATGTGGTTAGGATGGAATTTGGTAGGATTATACAAGATTTTGGGATGAAGGCTATAGTAGCCGTTTGAGTCTCATCCCTTTGTGATTTTCGTGTGGATTGTGTGGTTAATGAAATCATGAATGGTTTGAGGGGCTTTGAAGTAGACTCAAGGGTCTACACCCCATGAATTATTGGTAATTTGTGATGTGTGTTTGGGAGGTCCAATCGAGGCTCCCACTTTCAGTGATTTCGTCGACCGATACAAGGGAATGCCATTGTTGTGGGAAATTCAGTATGCTGAATTGAATTCGGTATATCAAAATCATGATAGATTTAGCCATGATACCTGGTTTCGCTAGGCCGAAATCAACCGGTCGACTGAATCAGGGATTTTTAGTATACCGAACCTGAAATTCGGTCTGCCGATTTTGCCTTGACCCTGATATATATAAATGTGAATATAAATGAAGGATAAATGGTTTTAAAGGTATGTAAAACATGTGTTAATGATGTTTTCCCCATATTAATGACATGGAAGAGTATGGAACCCAAATAAGTGGATTTGAGCATGGTTTTGGTTTTAGACCCTATAAATGAATAAAATGGTTGATTGTGTGTGGTTTTGGGCATAAGACCCAATCGTTATTTTAAGCACATGGTTTTTCATGAATTGAGTTGGCACCCTAGTGGAGGGACAGGTGTTGCATGAAAATAGATTCCTGCAATGAAAAAGAATGGAAAAGTAAATGGTTTTGAAAAAGAAAGCTTAAAGAGTTTTGAAAATGAAACACTAATAATGTGTTAAGGAACCATGGGGTTGGTGTTGACAACGTGGTGGGAGTATGAGGCTCCATTAAAACCAGTTGCCAGACACAACTGTGGTTGCCGAGCTTGAGACGGTGTAGGCTGAGCCTAGGTCATTGAACCTAGTTATTCGGGTCACCGAGCTCGTGACGGTGTAGGCTGAGCCTAGGTTATGGAACCTAGTTGTTCGGGTCACCGACGGTGTAGGCTGAACTTGGGTCATTGAACCTAGTTGTTCGGGTCATCGATGGGACGTTAGATAAAGACGTATCCCCATGCACATATGAAAGAGATTGAGGTCGGTTGGCTGGGGAGGTGGCATCCCGCACGGGGAATTTCACCACAACAGTGCAGGGAGGTAGGGGAAATGATGTCCTTGCCTACTACTTGTGTGCCTGGTTACCCCTGATCAAGGTAACATCAGTAAAGAAAAATGGAAATGAATAAGAAAAGAATGTGATTTTGAGAAATAAAAAGAAATGTGGTTTGACCAGGATTGGACTTATGAATGATCCTAAAATCCTAGAATGAAATAATATCGTGCTTTAACCAGCTCCCAGCCTATGTTTGTGATTTTGGTTTTAAACCTTGTGAGGCATTATGTTTTAGGCTGGCTCTGATCGGAAATGTGGATTTCTCAAAGTATGAGAAAGGTTTTGAAAAGGGTAAAAAGAAAGTAAAAATGGGTTTTGAAAAGGAACATGGTTTTGAAAATGATTTCCATAAATTTTTAAAAGAAAAAGGAAAGGTGAGTTTTGAGAAGAGTATAACCTTGGGAATAGATTCCCAAATGATTTCAAAAGAAAGGACAAGAATGTTTTAAATTGGATTTTCAAAGAAAACTAAGTTTTATAAATTAAAAGTTGAGTTTTTGGCATTTAGCTGGATTTCGTTGTTTGTATATTTGGGACGCGTACTAGGTGACTTAGATGTCACTCATGCGTGCCTGTTTGGTTTTTAGGTGCAGATTGAGTGCTGTTGAGTTTTAGTACTAGAGTTGGAGCTTCTAGCTGCACATTGTTTCCTAGAGGTGAGCCTTTGTTACAGTTATTTACTTTTACTGTAATTAATGTAATTTTGCTTATGATACTATGATTTAGGTAACGTGCCCGGGTTCGGGGTGTTACACAAGTATATTGGTATGTGTGTCCTATCAAGGCTCATGGGGGTCCTATTATAACGACTCCCAAGTCACTACCACTAAACCTAGCAACAAATTTTCATTTTATTATTTGTTGCTAGGTTTAGTGGTAGCGACTTAGGGGTCGTTACAGTTGGTATCAGAGCTTAGGTCCACCTAGAGGCACTAGCCTAGGGATGTCTGGTAGGGTGACTCCGTAGAATTGCATATCATTAATTCCTACACCTTGATTTTATTGATTTTCTCTGCTTGCGGTGTTGAGGAGTGTCTTCGGCTCTGGCTCCTGTTCGACGAGGATTGTATGCGAGGGACCACGAGGAATCTAGGAATGACAATCTCTATTCTCGATTGGAAAAGGACGTCGACTCCTTGTTGGAAGGATTCCTAGTGGTTGGATATTTTGTGATCGCTGATTTGGTAGAGCTGCTTGAGAGATAGTTGTTGGGAGCGAAGTGTGAAGCGACGTTCGTTCCTGTGGAGTGGTTCGCTAGGATTTCCTCAACTCCGTGGGGTGTGGTGCTGTCCACAAGTTTTACATGGGTTAAGCACTGTGTTGCTTGTGGGTGTGGTGGTGGTTGTTTTTCTAAGCATGACTTTATGCTAATTGGCAGGGTAGGAGGCCCTGTTGTGCGTGTGGTCAAACGAGTCGCGCTGTCTAGAGGCTGTTCACGTCTGCTAAGGATCCTGGTCTGCTTGGTGTGTTACATCTGCGTGGAGGCAATGCGCTTGTTGAGGAGGTGCCTTGTTCCTTCGAGGGGGATTAGGCGACCTCCATCTGTTGACCAGAGGACGTGTCTTTCCTTTAAGGGGTTTAGCCACCACCCAGTGCTGGACAGTCTGTTGTTTTGATGTGGAGGGTTGGGTGCCGTAGTTGTCTGCCTCAGGTATACCCTCCATAGTTGTTGTTGCTTCTTGTTTGTTTGTTTGTTTGTTGATGTTTGCTTGTTTGTTTGTTTGCTGTTCATTTTTGCTGGTGTTTGTTGTTGTTGGTGGTCTATGGTCGTCGTCGGTCGTTTGTCTATTGTTGTTGGTGTCGATGCGGGAGGATGCCTACAACTCTGTCCTCCTATTGTTGCATTTGGGGTGAAGCGTGAGGCTTTTTAGATGTGTGGTTGTTGTTGTCTTTGTAGTGGTTGCGGAGGATGTTTTGAGTTCCATCCTCTTGTCGTTTCTAGGTGACTTGGTGGGTCCCCAGCTGTCTGTTGTGGTTTCTGGGTGACTTGGTGGGTCCCTAGATGTCTGTTGTGGTCTCTAGGTGACTTGGTGGGTCCCTAATTGTCTGTTGTGGTCTCTAGGTGACTCGGTGGGTCCCCAACTGTCTTTTGTGGTCTCTAGGTGGCTTAGTGGGTCCCCAACTGTCTGTTGTGGTTTCTGGGTGACTCGGTGGGTCCCCAGTTGTCTGTTGTGATCTCTGGGTGACTTGATGGGTTCCCAGAAATGTGTTGTTGTTTTGGGGTTGCTCTGGTGAGTTCCCCAAGTTTGTGTTGTTCCTTCCAGATGCTCTATCTGAGGATGGGGTATCTAGGGGAGGGTGGTGCGCATAGAGTCACGCATTGATGTTGTGTGGCTGCGTCACACATGTTGTTTGGGGCTTGGCCATGGAGTGGCGTTGCCCAGTGTGTTGGTTGTTGTGTGTTGTTTTGGGGTATCTTGTCGGGATACCCAGTGGTCTTGGTTGTTTGTGGCTCGGATGGCTTTGTGCCATTTGGGTGGTGGAGATTTTTCTCTAGTGTTTTTTGGGTGTCCTGTTGTTGATTTTCTTGTTTGCTTGTGGGTTAGATGGCATGGCACTATTCGACCTGTGGAGATCTTCATTCTCTTGTGTTTGCTTTTGGGTTTTGGGTTTCTACGGTGGAGATGGGGTGAGTCAAGTGAAGCTGGCTACCCATCTCGTTTGGTGGCGTCGTTGGTCGAGTCGGTGGGTGTGATCCCACATGTTTTCCTCCAGGTGGCTGTTCCTTGATTTGGGTGAAACTATTCTCGAGGGTCTAGCAGAAGTATCTTCGGGATAGTGGCACCACAGAGAAGTCTTCCCAGGGAGGAGGAACAACTCGTCTTGGTTTGGACACTTCTACTGGGAGTTGCTTTGGATTGGAGATCCATTTGAGTTTGACTCCTGAGTTATCTTTACCATTGGTGTGGTTGTTTCACTGGGAACAATGATTTTGTGGCCCTAGACTCTAGATTGTGGTATCTTTGACGTGAGCTTCATGCTTAATAGGTGGTTTATGTGTGTTTTGGTGTTGGCCACAGTGGAGGCTGTGCTCTGGATTCGGTGGAGTGTCGTCGGTCTGGGAAGCTGTTCCTAGAGAAAGACAGTACAGGGTTGGCTAGTTTGTCGGTGCACTCCAGATCTGTGAAGAGCTTTGTTGTGTCTCAGTAGTCAGATATATCTTGTACCTTGGATTGAAGGGGGTTTTCTAGAGTGATGAGAGTCCTTGCTGAGCACAAGTTATGGAGTTCAGTGGTTGCTAGCCAGGTTGTGCTTCAAAGTGGCGCAACGGAAGCGTGGCCGGAGCTGGTTGCATCTGGTCAATCCTGTGGTTGTGTGTCTCCGAGGGTGTTCTGGATGTTTCGTGACTTTGGGAGACATTGTTTTGGAGCCTCTGGGTGGAGATTTTTGTGCCTAAAAGGGATGTCACCCAGGATCTCAGTGGTGTTCGAACTCAAGGAGGGTCGAGTCTGTGGTGTTGCCCTAGACCTAAGTAGGATGAAATGGCTCTATGAGGCAGAGATTTCTCCTACAAGTCGTGGATTTTGAGTGGCATCGTTATGGTTTTGGTCTGAGTCATTCGGGTGATGTCCTAATTTTGGTGCCCTTGGTGTTTCGCCTAGAGAATTTCGGGGGTGAAATTCCTTTAAGAGGGTTAGGTTGTAACGACCCAAGTTTTAGGAGTGGTACTTTGGCTAGATAATTAAGGTGAATTCAGGCATGTTAGGCTTTAGGGGCCCCAATGCCTAATGTGAGACACGTTCTCAATGGTGTCTAACGCTTGGATTGTGGGTTTCTGGTTATTTGGTGTGGTGTGGTTCGGATGTTGTGTTGGCCCTCAGAGGAGTTTTGTGGGTTTCTCCTGGGCCGTGATAGTTTGGTGGCGGGTCCCTTGTGGCACGAGTCACGTGGACGTAGAAGGTCGCGTGGTTTGGTTTCATGCTCGTGGCTTCCTTTCTTTCATTCCCTTCTTTCTCTTTCTTTCCTTCTCTTCCCTAGGCCCCACCCCCACGTGCCTCTTCCTCTTCTTATTCTTCTTCTCCTCCTCCTTCTTCTTCCCCGTTATGAAAGAGAGTTGAGGGGGAGGGAGATCAGAGAGAGAGGGAGATGAGAGGGGGAGAGCAGAAAGGGGGGGAGATGAGGGAGAGTTTTTAGAGAGAGGGAGAGAGATGCTTAGGACAGGCCTGAGAGAGAAGGAAGAGGAGGGTTTTCGCCGTTTTGCCACCGTCGTCATCCAGCCTGTCGCCGCTGTCGCAGGGAGGAGGAGGAGAGGAGCTGCTCGTGGCTGGAAGGAGGCACTGCGTCTTGCCGCCGTGCACCACCGTTTCGCCATTGGTAGTCGCGGCATCATCGGTGGAGGTATGCACCCTGTAGATTTTATTTTGATTCTAAATTTGTACCATAGGTGCATGTTAGCGTGTTGGTAATTGTAGTAAATTTTATAAGATTTATTGTGACATTTATAGCCATTTATGGTGGTTGTTGAATTTTGGGTCATTTTTGACCTCTCTGTGCTTGGAAATTCATATCACGTTGTGTGGTGAATGGATTTCAGTTTTGTTTGTTGGGTTTTTGAGTAGACTCGAGGGTCTATCTCATATGTTTTATTCGAAATTTTTGGTGTTTGTTTGGGGGGTCCAGTTGGAGCTCCCACTTCGACCGAATTTGGGTCCCCTATCTCCAATTGTCTGAATTCTGACAGAAAACTAGGGGCACGGGCCAATTGCGTGGGCCACATGCGTGGGTTTGGCAGCAGCTCTGGCCCCTGGTCCAGCTCTGTTGGCGTTTTGATGAGAGTGCTATGGGCGCGGGCTAGGCGCACGGTCCACATGCTGTGGCCAGCCAGGGTTTCTAGGGTGTTTTTCCAAGGCTTTAATGGAATAAATGATTAGGATAACCATTAGAATAATTGTAGGATTTGCCTAAAACGAATCAGCAAGATTCTACTTTAGGTGTGGGTAGAATAAAAGACGAAATGATTTAGAAATAATAGGTTTTTTCCCTAGATGGTTTAGACTTGACTTTAGGGATAATGATAGTGTCCCTAGGTTTGGGATTTTTATGGTTTTGAGTGCGGTGCACTGAATAGAGCATTTAGTGGCATTGTTCCGGGTGTTTGAGCCGATTTGACTATGCTCCCGAGGGACACGAGTCAGTAGGTGTCTTACACTTGGTGCCAGAGCGTGGAGTTCTGGTTGTGTTTGCTTTGTTGTGGTGTCTTCTGGGTGGATTTGACACTTAGAGAATGCTTTGTTGGTGCTTTCTTGGGTTGTGGTCGTGGGTAGAGTGTGGTGCTCGTGAACCTAGACGCTCCCAAGGTGCTTTTGCCTAGGCCTGACAGGAGAGCTGTCGAGGTTGTGTTTTGTTTGTGGTTTTTCGACCTTTGGTTTCTGTGGCACTGTTGGGCACAATGTTGCTTGAGTTTTAAAGGATATTTAATGATTTTGAAAAGGTTTTCCAAAAAGAGAGTTTTGGAAAGAGAAAAGGGCAGATTTGAAAATGGTCTTGGAAAGAGTTTTTTGGTGTTTTTTGTTTGCATTGGGGGCCAAGATACCTGACATTGAGATTCGTCGGGTCTTGGAGGTATGATACTCCTTGACTGTCGTTTCGTGGCTAGGGTTGTGGTCCACGGGTTAAGGTGTTTCGTGGCATGACGGGAGGTATGATACTCCTGTTATTGCTGTGAGCATTGAGGCTCAGGTGTCGTCGGGTGTGGAGGTATGAGACTCCTTCCTGAGCACCATGTGGAGGGCACCGTAAGGAGGCGTACCCTGTGGTGGCCAGTGCGGGTGGGACGCGCGCCCCATAGGTGGTGGCGTCCTGAGAGACAGGACTACCTTCCCAAGGAGGGGTTGGCTCTTTGAGGGTTCTCTAGAGAGCGAGAATCGTAGGACGATGAACGCTCCTGCATAGGGTGGTTGTTACCGTGGCAGTGCAGAAGGCCGTGGTCGCTCCTCGGTGGACTGCCTGTGGCCAGTGTTGTCTGCTTGGCGCCAGGGAGTTCAACACACTATTTGTGCTTGTGTTTGTGTAGAGTCCTGGTTGGGAAAATCAGGCTCTAGGCATATTAGAGGCTGTTGTTTTGGCACCTGTTGAGGCGTAGTGTTTTGGAGCAGTGGCTCCGTTGTTTTGGGAGCAGAGTCTACGTGGCTTAGTGTTATGTTTGGGTCCAGAGGGGACCATGTCGCACAGAGTAGAGTCTCTGTAGTTGTGCTTTTGGTGTTGTTTTGGGTTTGAGATGGTGAGGGTGGCCTTCTCAAGTATGTAAAAACGGTTTTAAAAGTGCACGCACATGGTTTTGCAAAGAAAAAGAAAAGAATGGTTTTAAAGGCATGGTTTTGTGATTTTGTGGCCTGTTGGGCAGTGGTAGACTGCCTGGTTTGGTGTTGCGGCGTCCGAGAGGGATGCCAGTGCTTGTTGTTCTAGCCATCGGTAGATTGCCCTTTTTGTTTGTCGGCATCTAGGTGTGATGCCTGTGCTTGGTTGCCCTTGGCATAGGTTGCCGAGTTGTAGGTGGGGTATGTGCTGGGTGACCGTTGAATGGTCACTCACGTGTTCTTTGTTTTGTGTATTTTTGGTAGGTGTAGGATAGTTGCTAGTGCATATAGGAGGGGTTACGCCACCACACATCAAGGATTCAAGTGAGTGTTAGTTCAGTTTATTTTTGTTGTTTATTAGTTTTATTTCCTGTTGAGAGTACTTAGCCTTAGTTACGTCATTAGTGTAATTATTGGTTAATAATAAAGATAAAACAAATAATAAAATGAAAATTTGTTGCTAGGTTTAGTGGTAGCGACTTGAGGGTCGTTACACCTATATATAGCTAAAGGACCACTAAAAGAAGTGTCTAATGGCCATAAAAATGGTCATAAATGGTTAATCCATCGGTATGCCGTTTTGACCTTCGAAATGCCATTTACATCTTTAAATTGCAACTCACGAGCAATTCGGTATGCCAGAACCATTTCGGTATGCCGAATCCTTCTGATTCGGTATACCGTTTTAGTCCAGTATGCCGTTTTGTCTTCAGCTTTATCTCCCCATTTCTTTTTTGGGTGTTCCGTTGCTTGTGTCGTTTCTTCCTGATTCGGTATGTCGATTTTTCTCCAGTATGTCGTTTTGATCCTTTCTTAATTTTTCATCTTTGGTTCGGAACACCGATGCTTGTGCTGTTTCTCCTCAATTCGGTATACCAATTTGGTTTAGTATGCCAAAATTTGCTCTTCTTTAATTTTTCAACAAATATTCTAAGTATAACTTTACATATTCAATTTACAACATATTACATGGAATTTACATGACTCGAGTATTTACAATTCTTCAATCTTTTTCCATTCATGAAAATATACATAAAAATTCATTAGTTCAAGTGTTATCATCAAAACAAATAATATATTTCCAACAATCTTTCCTTTTTTGATGATGACAAAATCAAAATATCAAGTATGAGTTCTAAACATAAAAGATAAGAATTTTCAATAAGCTCCCCCTGTCACCAATCCATGGATATTAAAAAACAGAATAATAATTAACTCCCCCTTAAAATAAGCTCACCTTATGAATTTTTTATATCATGAATTTCATATATGCTATGAATTTTTGATATTTTTATATATGCTATATCTCTCCCCCTTTTTGGAACAATCAAAAAGTTATCCAAAAGTTTGATGACATCTCCCCAATATATATAGTAAATAACCAAGACAATATATATAGTAAATAAAAAAGGACACGTAATAAAATGTCAACCATTGATAAAGTCTTCAAAAGAGAATACACAAGATGTCCAATCATAACAAAAATTTAAAATTCCAAGCAAGTGACGTTACAACAATCATTCTAAGGAGAAGGTGGATTAATGTGTTCAAGAATATCCTAGTGATAATCTTGAAGAGTGTCTTGGTACGCCTCGACTTGATCACTGAGTTTCCTTATACTTTCCGTATATTTTTGATGCCATTGTTGTTGTTGAAGCATCAAGTCAAAAATCAGCTTTTGTTATTGTAGTTGAATGTCCATCATTTGCTTTTGATGGAGATACATCTCTGACATTTGTTTTTGAAGTAGATCCAATTTCAGAGCTTGCATCTTCATCTCTTGCTTGGGTTCTTAGTGGTGCAGAAGAGGAACCCTCAGGAAGATTTGTAATTTTACTATGAAGCTCGATAGATTGTTCCATTTTTGCCATGGCTTGGGTTCATAGGGGATTGGATCTAACAGGTTGGCTTGGTTCATCATCTAAGGGAATATCATAACTTTCAATCAAGTAGGTTAAAGGAGGACTAAAAAATAACTTGGTTTTTACATGGATCATACAATGGAAGATTACTTGACCCCAATTGATAGGAATTTGTCTGGTTATGGTATATATCGCTTTGCAAGTGAGCTCGCTCAGCTCATCTTAGTGACCTTTCTTTTGGACTAGATTAGCGACCACAATATAAGCAATGAGATGTGATTGTTTAGTAAGTTGTTTAATCTTACCGAGCTTAAAAGTACTCCTTGGGTTCAAGGATATGGCTTTGTTGATTTCAGAGTAAGACCAATCTAATTCATAAATAGATAAAGTGATATCGGTCCCTAAAGATGAAATTTTAAACAACTGCCCTAGTAACACATCATCAAAATCTATAGTATTTCCACAAATATAATAATGGGCTAGAGAATGGGAATAGGTCATGTTGGCATAAAATTGAGACAAAAGATTAGGATAGTAGAGTCTATCATTGATGGAACTTAAAAAAGGAATCAAACCTTGGAACTCAAGCAATGGCTTAATGGAATCAAGTTCATTAAAAATTATCCTTCTTCCAGTGAGTACCTCGTTGTTGGATAATTGATCTCGGTGCGCTTGTTCAGCCTCATTATCGAAAAATCGATACTTTTGAGAGTGGCTGTCGGATGCTCCCAGCGTTTCCTCAGTTTGTTTCCTCTTTCCACGAGAAGCAAGCATTTTCTTTGGGGCCATCCTTAACGAAGAGGGGTAGGAACCAGTAAGGAAGGAGAGAGGAGGATGTGGGAGATTGGAGTTGGAGAGATTCGAGGGTTGGAGATAAGGTGGAAGGGTTTCGGTGGAGGGAATCGGTCGACTGTATCTTGTATGAAATGAAAGATAACCCTAGGTTTTAGGTTTAAAACAGGTTTCACGACTAATTCGGTGTACCGAAAAATAATTCGAAAAGCCGAAAGCTGTTGAAGGAATTTTCGGAACAACCTTCGGTACATGAATTGGTATGTCGAAAATTGTGACTCAGGGGATTCGGTATACCAGAACTTTTTGGTATTCCGTAGAGCTTAGTTTAGAGAAAACTGTCATAAAATCGGTATACCGTTCATTTTCGATATGCCGATTCAGTAATTTTCGGTAGATACCATTGGTATTCCGAAAAACCACAGAGTGTAAAATTTTTATATTATATTTGAAATTTTGTATATTCCTAATTCCCTTCTGTTGTTAGTGAATTGCAATTCATCTAGGGGTTTTGTAAAAATATCTGCTAATTGTTTAGTTGTAGAAATAAATTCTAATTTTATGTTATTTTTAAGTACATTATCTCTTAGGAAATGATGTCTAATTTCAATGTGCTTAATTCTTGAGTGATGAACTAGATTTTGAGATAAGTTAATGACACTTGTATTATCACAATATATTGAGGTAGTTGACAAGTTTAGACCAAAATCTTTTAATGTTTGTTTCATCCTAAGAATTTGAGCACAACAAGATCCAACTGCAATGTACTTAGCCTCGGTTGTTGAAAGTGCCACACTATTTTGTTTCTTGCTAAACCAAGAAACCAAGGAATGTCCCAAAAATTGACATGTTCCACTAGTGCTCTTCCTATCAGTCCTACACCCAGTATAATCCACATCACTATATCCTACTAGGTCC
>JAMKQA010019276.1:0-10132 GCA_024699735.1 Posidonia australis
GCCGACTCCACTGCTCCATTCATTTGGGGTCGATAGGGGGAGGATCTGTGGTGCTTGACTTTGCAGCTGTGGAGGAAATCCTCAACTCTTTTTGCTATGAAGTTCGTGCCATTGTCCGATATGATAGCAAACGGAACCCCATATCTGGCGACAATGTTGTTCTTGATGAATTTTTCTATGACTGCTGCTGTCATTGTTTTGTAGGAGGTAACCTCAACCCACTTGGTGAAATAGTCAATGGCTACCAGAATATAGCGGTGCCCGTTGGCTGCAGCAGGATGAATGGCCCCAATAACATTGATGCACCAAGTAGAGAATGGCCACGGGGATGACATATTTTGCAGTTACTGAGGGGGAGCGTGTATAAAATTGCCGTGTATTTGGCAGTTATGGCATCTCCTGACAAAATGACAGCAATCTGTCTCTATGGTAGACCAGAAATACCCTTGCAGCATGATCTTCTTGGCTAGGAGGATCCCATTCATGTGTGGGCCGCAGGTGCCTGCATGGACCTTCAGCACTAACTCATCTGCCTCCTTCTTGTCCACGCATCTGAGAAGCATCTGGATGTAAGATCTTCTATATAATTGCCCGACCCCAAGCACGTATTTGGATGCTAGCCGTGCCAGGGTTTTCTTGTCTGAAGCAAAAATGCCAGGAGGGAAGCTGCTAGTCTCTAGAAAGGCTTTAATATCATTATACCACGGTAATTCAGCAGATGAGGGTGCTTCCTGGATATGCATACAGTGTGCTGGCTGCTCAATGCTTGTGACTGAGATGTCTATGGCTTGCGCTTTTGGGAGCGATAACCATGATGCCAAGGTTGCTAGGGCGTCTGCATATGCGTTCTTGGCCTGCTTCGTAAAGGAAAATCTGACATCTTCAAATTCTTCAATCAGCTTTAGCAGGTGCTCATGATATAATACCAGCTTCTGGTCCTTTGTCTTCCAGTCACCATTGACTTGGGAAATAACCAGCATGGCATCGCCGAACACATGGAGCTCTTGGGTGCCTTGGCCCCTGGCTATTTGCAAGCCTAATATGCAAGCCTCGTACTCGGCTTCGTGGTTGGCGCATTCAAATGTCAGCTTTCTTGCAAAAGGGATAAGCTGTCCTTGCGGTGTTGCTAAAACTGCACCGATGCCTCTTCTTGCATATTGACTGCACCGTCAAAATAGAGGTACCATTGCCGCTGATTCTGAGGCCCCTCCGGCTCATCATCACCCATTGCAAATAAGATGTCCTCGTCTGGGAACTGGGTCTACAGGGGCTGATATTCCGGCAAAGGTAAGTCGGCCAAATGATCTGCCATGGCTTGTCCTTTCATGGACTTTTCCATGACAAACGTGATGTCGTATTGGGATAACAACACCTGCCATTTAACACATCTGCCTACCATAGCTGGCTTCTGAAACAGAAATTTGATAGGGTCATGCCGACATAACAGGAGAATCGGGTACACCATCATATAATGTCGGAGGCGCTGTGTGGCCCATACTAGGGATAAGCATACTTTCTCTATCGGGCTGTATTTGACTTCGCAGTCGTTGAACTTTTTGCTGAGATAATAGATAGCTTTCTCTTTACACCTTGATTCATCATGCTGCCGTAGAACTATGCCCATGGAATGCTGTGTTGTGGAGAGATATAATAGCAGAGGGCGTCCTGGCGTGGAGGCACTAAAACTAGAGGCTTCACCAGCAATTGCTTTATCTTGTCAAAGGCAGCTTGACATACCCCATTCCAGGAAGTCTGAGCGTTCTTCCTCAATAGCTTGAATATGGGCTTGCATATAGGTGTAAGCTGCGCAATGAATCTGCTGATGTATTGGAGTCTACCCAGTAAACCCCGAATTTCTTTCTCGGTGGTGGGAGGAGGCATGTCAATGATAGCTTTGGCCTTGTGAGGGTCCACTTCGATTCCCCTCTAACTGATGATGTAGCCTAGTAGCTTTCCGAAGGATACCCTGAATACACACTTATTGGGGTTTAAACGGAGCTTGTACTTCCACAGGTGTTCAAAAAGTTTCCTTAGACAAGCGAGATGGTCCTTGGGCTCGTTGGATTTGGCAATCATGTCGTCCACATAAACTTCGACCTCTTGATGCATGAGATCATGGAACAAAGCTGTCATGGTCCTTTGATAGGTTGCACCTGCATTTTTCAATCCGAATGGCATTACTCTGTAACAGAAGACCCCCCATGGAGTGATAAAGGACGTCTTCTCCATATCTTCTTCTGCCATTCTGATCTGATTGTACCTAGAAAACCCGTCCATGAAAGACAACATTTTATGCCCTGCGGTGTTGTCTACCAAGATATCGATGTGAGGGAGCAGGAAGTCACCCTTCGGGCTTGCTTTATTAAGATCTCTATAGTCTATGCACACGTGGACCCATCCGTCTTTTTTGGGTACTGGGACTACATTGGCGAGCCATTCAGGATACAGTACGACTTTAAGAAAGTTGACCTTGTACTGTTTCGTAATCTCCACCTTGAGCTTTAGAAGCCACTGAGGTCGCCATCTGCAGAGCTTCTGTTTAATGGGCTTGGAATTCGGAATCAGTGGCAATGTATGAACTACCACTTCGATGTCCAGTCCCACCATGTCGTCATAGCTCCATGCGAAGACATCTGCATATTCTTTCAGGAATGCTATGAATTCTGCCTTCGCCTGTGGTGATAAATTGGTACTGATGCATGTTTCTTTTACTTCCTCTGCCGTGCCAATGTTGATAAGCTCCGTCTCTTCCTCAACATGAAGATTTGGGCCCTCGGGATCATCATCAAAAGATTGAAATTGCATGGGCTCTTCCTGACTATCATCATCTTCCTCCTCGTAGGCAATCAGCTCTGACAGGATCTCATTTTCAAATGTCGGATCAATGATGTCTACTGAAAGGACTTCCTCAGACTCTGCACCCTGATGGCGTTTGAGGACTGTCACAGTGACCCTTGTATTCTTGTGCCGATACTGCAATGCTGCTTGTGCTTCCTCGTCTGTGCGCTTGGAAGAGCTAAATGTTTCTGCCTTAGGTGCTGATGCTTTACTTCTGCTAGCTGTACAGAATCTTGTTTGTTGGCGGCTACTCTGCTGCTGCTCGGTGGGGCCACCATCTGTCCCACTCGTGCTTGCTTCATGGCTCTGATCCTCACCCTCAAGGTGAGGCCTATGCTGCCAATACCAACTAGACCCGCTTCCCGGCTGATTGGAGATTGACTCCACTAGTCTAGCGTGCCTCTTATCTGCTTCTTGTAGGACCATGATTGAAGCCTGGTCCTGGGGTGGTATTGATAAATCTGCTGGTGTTGTGGTGGCAACTGCTTTGCCTTTCCTTCTGCGGTTGTGTTCTGCCACATCTTCTTCAAGCAAGTCTAGCTGCTCCTGAAACAACAAATTCAGATCTCCGATATCCTCATCTGAAACTGTCTCCTGGATCGGAATCTGAGCTGCTGACTGTCCTGTCTGCTCCTTGCTCTACTGTTCTGGCTGGCTGTAATCTGAATATGAATTCTCTGGGCAAACCCAGGCTGATGACACTGATACTGCGCTAGAACTGTGGTTTGGATCCATAATGCCTACGCTGATAAAGTTGGATAAATCTCGTGGAATAACAATTCTGGAAGACTTACCCCGGCACCGCGGTCGATTCTGACTGTCTCGTTTGTATCCCAAACCATCCCTCTCTATCCACTCTTTGACTTCGATCGGCTCGGCGATTCCCTCACCGTGAAGCCCAATAGGTGATCCTTTCACGTATCTCCATTTGCGACACAGGTTGTCGATCATCAAATGGGGGTTGCCAGAGGTGACCAAATGGTCGGGACGCACTGACGGAGGAATAAAATTAACCGGTTCGAACCGATTAACCCGGAAAAGAACAGCGGGTTGCTTTGGATCAAAATTCTGCCAGGACAACAACGACATTGTCATTCCAACAGAATTTAATCATGCGATGGAGGGTTGAAGGAATAATTTGATGCTTGTGAAGCCAAAGGCGTCCAAGAAAAAGGTTAAAGGAAGGTTCAATGTCAACGACGTAGAATTCCACGTCGAAGCGGGCAGGGCCAATGGTTAGGGGGATAATAAGGATCCCGAGCACATCGTGGTGCGTATTATCAAAGGCTGTCATCCCTTTCACAGCTGGTATAATATCCTCGGACTTGAAACCGAGTGCATTTGTTGTGCGCAAAGGGGCAGTCATTAAGGCCTGCCCCATTGTCTACCAGTGTGAGGGGGATGCGAAAACTCTAATATTGCGCAGTGATGAACAGGGGGGAGTTCTGGTTGGTGATAGAAGGGGGAAGCTCTTGGCTAGAGAAGGAGATGACCTGAGGTGCAGCGATCATTCCTACCATGTTTTCTAGGGTTGCAGGCTCTATGGTCTGAGATACACAGGCTACCTAAAAGACCCTGAGAAAGGCTTCCCTATGTTCGGGCGACGTACGGATAAGATCCCAAATGGAAATGTCGGCTCGAACCGTCTTCAGTTGGGTGGTAATGTCAGCTGAAGGTTGCCTGCTAGTGGTGGGGTAAGATGATGCTACTCTAGGCCTAGGCGGGTGAGGAGAATGTGCTTGGGCAGGAGTAACTGCTATAGGTGCTGGTGGCCTAGATGGCTGGGCCTGTTGGTTAGGGCCCTTAGTTAAGGGGTTAGGCCTGGCGGCTGCGGGTTTCTATACTCTACTCGATCGTGTCACCTCCGCACACATTCCTGTGGTGTAGTTGAAAGGGACACGATGCATGTCACGTGTCAGAGTAACAACAACTAGAGGGCGGGATGTTAACTGTACAAGTGGGGTTGAAGGGCTAGGGTGAGCAGGGGTATCTACCTGGAGATGTTGGTAGTATTGATGAGGATACTGGTGGATCCGAGGGTGTGCTGCTTGTGCTGGTCTAGAATGGGGCCAGGCTACTAGATAAACTGGAGCTGAAGCCTGGGTGGGAGCTATTGGTGGCACCTCAAGACTCTCCGACTCGGTAGCAGGACGGATCACAGAAATAGATTCCATGATGTTATCGAAGAAGGAATGATACAAATGATAGGGGAAAGGGGAAGATGCATCATGAATTAATGCTGTGGGATAGATAGGGGAAGAAACTGACCCAGAAGAAGAAAAGGAAGAAACAAAATTCACTCCCGAGGAACCTGGTGCTCCCGGAGGCTGATGCTGCGACAAAGGCTGACTAACTTTGCTAGGATGTGCTGGCTACGCCTGCTGTGCAGGATGTGCTACTGGGGGACGTGCTGGGGTGGCTGCCTGATTATCAATCACAATGACCTTCTAGTCAATTAGATCCTAGACAGCGTCCCTGCGTGTGAAGCAATTGTCCGTCGTGTGGCTTGCCATACGATGGAAATTGCAAAACGCGTTAGTGTTGTACCAGGATGGCAGTGGGTTAGGCGGAGGGCGTACCTCAAGCAACCTTAGCAGGGATGCGACTTTGGGGAAAACCATGCTCAACGGCTCCACTAAAGGGGTATAGTGGCGTCGGTCACGGCGTTGTCGCTTCGGCTGTGGATGTGCCAACGGTGGGCGCATCCTAGCCGGGGGTTTAGGATATACAGGTGTAGCAGTGGGGGTAATGTGTGATGCATGTTGTGCCCTAGGTGTACGTGTGGGTGCGTAAACTACTTGGTGCTGTGCGGGCGGGCGAACATCTGCTGGAGCAGCAGGGGCTCTAATGTAGGAGACAGAATTCTTGGGGGAATCCCGCTTCCTGGGTGGATTGGTGTTGGGGTTGCTGTTGCTGCTGCTAGGACCACTATGTGAGGCAGTGGCCTGGTTAGCAAATGCAGAGAGTGCTATGAAGCTGCCACTGCGCAGCGAACTCTCAACACGGGCGCCCGCCCGGAGCAATGAAGTGAAAGTGGTGACTGGCTGGAAGCTTAGCAGAGCCCCGACTGCTGGCTGTGCTCCTTGGATCACGATCTCGATAGACTCCTCATCCGAGGGTCTATCCTTGACCTGCGATGCGAAGGACCGCCAACGACCAAGATACTCCCCAAATGATTCTTGGGGTCTCTGCCTAAGGGCGACTAATTCCTCCCGCTTGGGGACTAAGTCGAGATTGAAGGAATACTGTTCTAGGAATGCCTGCGCAAGGTCATCCCAAGTCCTGATGGTGGCCATGTTGAGGGAAGTGAACCACTTCAACGCAGGCCCCGTGAGACTTTTTTGGAACAGGCAGATTAGCAACCTTTCGTCAGCCTGGAGCTGAGCGAGGTCTCCGTAATATGCTTTAAGGTGGGCAATGGGGCAACCCCTACCATTATATTTCTCAAATTTCGGGATGTGGAAATTCAGGGGGAGAGTCGCCTCTGGGAAATAGCAGAGGTCTCGGAACTGGTAGGACTGGCGGTCCCCACCTTGCACTTACCGGAGAGTGCACTCCAGATCATTTACTCACGCGAGGAGAGTATCTGGAGCTATTGTAGCTGTGAACTGTGCCGTAGAGGCGGGTGGCGCGTACACTGTATGGGTCGCCCCTGAGGGCTCCTCCGGATCCACCATTCCACCATCTGGTGTTACGGCGGGATGGCCAGTGTACCCGTGCAAAGGTGTAGTGTGGTGTGGGATAATGGATGATCCTTGATAAAAGGGCGAAGGAAATGCAGGAGGTGGTGCAACAAGTGGTGCAGAGTGTGGGAGCAAGAGTTGTTGAACCGGGGTGGAATCCGGTACAAAGCTCATGGCTGATTGTGCTCCCGTCGGCCTAGAGGGCAAGCCACCAAATAGGAGGGATGCATGCTGTGGTGGGTGCTGTGCTGGTGTAACAGAGGGTGGTGCTGACATCACAATTGCCGGAGAGACAAGGGATGGCGACGGTTGTGGTGGGTGTGCTGTAGGTGCAAACTGTGGTCCTAAGGCTGGTTGCGCAGGCAACTCGGGAGTAGGGAAGGACACGGCAGAGAAGGCTGGAACGCCAGTGCTAATCCCTGCAGCTACTGGGCGAGGGCCGCCATCTGTTGCAGTTGCGTGGTTGCGGGATCGTCGCTTGTGGCTCCAACGGACGGAGGCAAGACGGATGCGGAAGCAAAAGGCTGGGATCCCAGTTGTCCAAACTGGGGGGTGGCTACTACTGAAACAGCCACAGTAGGAGGAGGGCAAGTAAAGGCATAGCCCTGGGGGAGATAGGCTCGACAGCTGTGGCCCTGACAGCAAGAGAAGACCAGGCTGGTGATCCCGATGGCGGTGGTGCCACGGGAACATGGACGTCAGGAGGTGGAGGACCTCCAGATGCTAAGGAAAAAGTGGAGGTGGCTGAAATGACAGGAACAGACGCAAAGGAGGAGTGTCCGGAAGTAGGAACGTCCTCCTGGACGGCAGGGGAAAGGGACTCGCCAGCTTGCTGGGCCATCGCGGAACACGAGCGAGTGAGGATCGGGCTGCGGCTTGGATGAACCGGATGAGTCCTAGGACAAGCTATCATCGGAAGTGACGAATAACTCGAGGATGCGATCAACGGTAAAGTTGCAAAAGAAGAGTCGGTGAAAGGAAAAAGATCCGGGCTTAAGTTGAGGAAACTCGCGGAAATCCTATGCACAAAACAAACAAATTAGAAAAAATGCAATCATTATGATGGTATGCAATGCGAATGCATGCTGCTAGTATGCACTCTCTTACCATCTAGGGGTGTCCTACCAGGCTGTCTACTCCGGGTTTACAGCTAAGGTAGATAGGTCTCCGACTCAAGGTTAGAAATAGTAAGGTCCCCATTTTAAATCCTAGCCAAAGCATAGGCAGTGAACGAGTGGTGCTTTCGGAGCCATGACCTCTGCCAAAGCAGTAGGCTGTGCCGCTTTACTGACACCGACGCGACCCCAGTTAAGGGGGAACAAGCCCAATTTTCCATCCCATGCGAAAGCCATTAGGATGAACTATCGGAACATGCCCTTCGCAAACTGTATAGGTAATCCTAGGAGAGGAGAAGATGCATGCCTTATATGATGTATGCGAAGTATGCTTTAAGTTTTTTACTTGCCAATTTGTTAAGCCATGGGGGAGAGTTTTGCAATTTGTCCCTAGTTTGCATTATGATTTGATTTTGGTTGTTATGTCTTATTAACCAAAGAGGGGAAGCAAGCATGTCTCTATTCTCCTAGGCATGGCATAGCAGTAAGGGAAATAAACACGCAAGTAGACATGGATAAAAGAATGCAAGCAAGTGAGACAATGTGCAATAATGTGAAAACATGGCAAATGTGAGAACATCATAGTAAAGTGAGATGCGTGTAAAGGGAAGACACTACTCAAAGAATGGCAAGGCATGGCAAGGGAAAATAAAGCATGCAAGGAGAAAGCCAATGCAAAAGAGAAATCAAAACAAAAGCTGGGATCTGGTTATCCCCAGCAGAGTCGCCAGTTCTGGTAACCATGCCGACGGGGGTGACCCACACGGGTAGGTGATGTGTGTGCCAAAGGAGCGGCAAAGCCACGGCAAATAGAAAGGGGAAAAAATGCAAAATGCAGGAGTCGCCACCTAGTCTATTATGAAAAATGAGGAAAACCATAAACACATGAAGAATCATGCAAACAAAATGAAAAGGGGCTGCGTAAAGCCATAAATGCAGGTAAGGATCCCTGTTACGTGCGAGGAAGGTGTTAGGCACCCTCGCACGCCCGACGAATCGGTCTTCTAATGATTTCACTTTTGCAAATGAAATATCGACTTTTCAGCCTTTCGCTGTATGCCCGAGGGCAATATGGCATGCTATGCTTAGTGCCTTATGCTAGTAGGTGCATGATGTGTAGGGGGTGTCTTAATGCTCAAGAGTATCACTCTTTATTTCGGGTCACGTGCGTAATGCAAAGATATTGCATAAACATAATCAAAATTGTATCATTTTGAGTGATTTCGCATCATTGCTTACTATATGCCTAAATGCAAGCTAAGATGCAAGAAAACTGCTAAAAACGAAGATGTGCCTTCATAATGCATCAAGGAAGAAAATCAAAATGAAAACCCAGAAGAAAATCGGGTCGAGAAGGCAAGCAAGACATCTGAAAGACATGTTGTGTGCTACTGAAAACAGGATACTGCGCATGGTTGGTGCGCCAGACTGGTGCGTCAGTTTGGAGCGCCACCAATGTGCGTCTAGGTGGGCCAGCTAAATATGCTAAGGTAAAACAGAAAGCCATGCAAAGCAAAACATCAGAGGATGCACTCTAGAAAACATGCTGTAGAAAACATTCAGTAAAACTAAGGAAAACATGCATCTAAACACATGAAATGCAAATGCAAATGGACCCTGTGCTCAAGGGCCAATAGCTTCACACAGGTTCCAACCTATTGAAGATATATGAGAGGTGCAAGACCCAGTTAGGCCACTGGATCATGGATTGATGCACCAGATTCTCACAATGGAGTAATGTGCAATCAGTCTACCATAGTCAGCCTGGAACTGAATACAAAGTAGAGAAAACAAAATAGAAAGCAGTTTGATTGAATGCTGAAAAACACCCAGGTGACATCTCGATGAACTAGAGAATCCAATCAGAAAGAAACAAGCTTAAAACCTTGCAATAAAACCATGCAAAGAGAGACATAAAAATGTAGGTGCTCTGACCTCTGGCCAGTCTGTCACGCCTATACAGTGCGTCAGACTGGTGCACGGGTAGGGTGGACGTGACTGGTGCGTCCCAGGGAGTCTGGATCAGACCGTAACCTGATCCAAATCCCACCCGACAGAGATGCAAGGGGGATTCATGCAAGTACTAAAAAGGCTCATGCCATGATAAAACTGGAAAACACATCATGCGAGTGCAGGATCAATAACCATCATGAAAACAAAGTATTTGAAATCGAAACAAATGATGGGTTCATGCATGAAAACGTGAAACAATCAAGAATCAGCAAGATCTGAATCAAAACACATAAATATGATCAAGTGTGCATGCTTCTACGTGCAAATGGCAGACATAGGTGCATGGCAAGGTGTTATATGCAAGGAAGCAATAAAACTTATGCTTATGCCGATCTCATGCTAGAAATGAAAATATAGATTAGCATGGAGATTATTTGCAAAGAAAGCGAGCATGTTATCATGTAAACATCGAAAACATGGAGCAAAACAGATCATTCATAAGATTTTAAGCATGCTTTTACTAAGTTCTGACATGAAAGTTAG
>JAMKQA010019277.1:0-13546 GCA_024699735.1 Posidonia australis
GTGGAGGATGTGAAACAGAGACTGTTTGATGAAGCCCATCGGTCCAAGTATGCAATTCATCCAGGGAGCACCAAGATGTACAGAGATCTGAAGAGGAACTTTTGGTGGCTTGGAATGAAGAGAGAGATAGTTGAGCATGTATTGAAGTGTGCAACCTGCCAAATGGTGAAGATTGAACACCAGAAGCCTGGAGGAATGTTGCAACCTCTGGACATCCCGGTGTGGAAATGGGAGCATGTGTCAATGGACTTTGTAACTGGACTGCCCAAGACCAAGAGAAAGAACGACACCATCTGGGTGATCGTGGATCGTCTCACAAAGTCAGCACATTTCTTACCTATGAGGGTAAACCTACCATTAGCACAGTTGGCAGAGTTGTATGTGGCTGAGATAGTCCGTCTGCATGGGGTGCCGGTATCCATTGTGTCTGATATGGACACCAACTTCACATCTAGATTCTGGGGTGCATTGCAAGAGGCTTTCGGCAGCATTTTGCATTTCAGTACGGCCTTTCATCCTCATACAGACAGGCAGACTGAGAGGACTATTCAAACCTTAGAAGACATGTTGAGGGCCTGCACTCTGGATTTTAGGGGAAGCTGGGAAGATCATCTTTCATTGATTGAGTTCGCCTACAACAACAGTTACCATTCCAGCATAGGTGTGGCACCGTATGAAGCGTTGTATGGCAGACCCTGTAGAACGCCTACCTGTTGGGATGAAGTAGGCGAGAGGCAACTTGTGGGCCTAGAGATTGTGCAGCAGTATGCAGAGAAAGTGGACATGATCAGGAAGAGACTGGCAGCTGCACAGAGCAGGCAGAAGAGTTATGCTGATCGGAGGCGTAGACCTTTGGTGTTCGAGGTTGGAGACTTTGTCTTCCTTAAGGTATCTCCAACAAATGGCATATTCAGATTTGGAAGGCGGGGAAAATTGAGCCCTTGCTATATTGAACCCTTCAGGATTGTCAAGAGGGTCGGGGAAGTTGCCTATCAGTTAGACTTGCCTCCAGAGTTCTCGGGCGTGCACAGAGTGTTCCATGTCTCGATGTTAAGGAATTGTTTGACTGCTGCATGCCAAGTGATTCCAGTTCAACCGAATGGGCTGCAATAAGATTTGACCATGGTGGAGGATGATGTGCAGATCCTTGATAGGAAGGAACAGATACTCAAGAACAAGGTGATTCCTCTTGTGCTAGTCCAATGGCAGCATCATGGTGTCGAGGAAGCTACTTGGGAGCGGGAGGCGGACATGTTGTCCCAATACCCCCATTTGTTTGATCTGTGAATTTCGAGGACGAAATTCTTTTGAGGGGGGTATGATGTAACATCTGTGCTTGGCTTTTCCATTTTATATAAATCATGGAATTTTCTTGTATTAGTTGGTTGTGGTTTTCTTCCTATGTTGGTGCTCCAGGCTCACCCTTGCAGGGTGGCTCCTTGGCTTGTGGGTCTGTTTGTGCTGTTGGGACCCCATGGTTTAGGGGTGTGACCCTAAACCATTTGGGTTTGAGCTTGGATTTTGGTCAATAGAACCACGTCCCACCCGTGCCTTTGTCCTTCCTAGCCACCCGTTACCCGCATCCTCTTCTCTCCATTTCATGAAACCTAGCAGGGGAGAAGGCTGCTCGTTCTATCCCCTCCACCCAGAGCTATGCGTAGCTGGTGGATGTCGGTGGGATTCCGGGATGGCAGGCATCGGGGGTTTTATAGGAGGCGCAGTGGTTGTGTTGAGGAACCACAAGCCGTGGGAAGGATAGACCGGAGTGAGTTGCGTGCAAGAGGAACTTTGTGCCCAGAGGAGGTTGTGTGAGCTGAGGAGAGCTTGCATCAAGCCTCTCCGGAGCACGTCGAGCATGTGTGAAGCTCACCGGTGCCAGGTACGCGTTCCTCTTTCTATTTTCTTTTCCTCGGTTGAGGCATGTTAGGTTAAAGGGGAAATCATGGATAATGATGTTAAAATCATGCAAAAATGAGGAAAATGTTGGGAATGAGAGGAATAGTGTGGTTATGTTGATTCAAGGGTGTTTTGTAAGATTTTCGTGGGTATTCTTGAAGCACGCTACAGTGATTGTATTTGAACTTGATGCCTTTGTGATTTTTGATAGAGTTGCATGCTTAACGGTTTTATGATTGGATTGAGGAGTTTTGAAATAGACTTGGAGGGCTACACCCCATGTTTTATTGGTGATTTTCGTGGCATTTTTGATGGGTCTGATCCTTACTCCCACTTTGGGGAGAAGAAGCGGAGAAGGTTGGGGAGATTTCTACAATCGCAGAAATTCGGTATGCCGAACTGGGTTCGAAATGCCGAAATGCACTCAGGTGGTTCCCTGGACCACTGATTCGGACAACCGAAGCATTTCGGTCGACTGAATCAGGGGATTTCGTACGACCGGATGATTTCGGTCGACCGTTCTAGCGGGGGACTAGTTTATCTGATAGGGATTCGGAATGCCGAAATGCTTCAGTCGACCGAATCAAGGAATTTCAGTCGATCGGAACAAAATTCGGTTTGCCGAATCAGGAACCTAAGCTATTTTGGAAAATGTTTAGAAAAATGATGATAAATATGGATAAATACATGACAAATGTATTAAATGCATGGAAATGACTTGTAAGATGATGCATGCAAATATGTTGTTTTTAATAATGTTTTCCATGAGATATTGAAACATGGCTTATGTGTATGAATGTGGACCCATGCGAGGGGTGATTGCATTGTACAAAGACTATGAAAGAATGTGTGGGTTTAAAGACCACAGGTAATCAATTGATGCATAATGCATGTGATTTGCAAAGAGTTTTATGAATGGAAAATGGTTTTGATAAATGTTTTGAAAGGACAAATTGCATATGATTTTAAAGAGATTAAAGGAAATTGTAGGAACCACAATGAAACTATGACTTACCGACGAGGTAGTAAGACCTTTAGAGATGTCGAGGATGTGTCCTTGGTTGTGGTTGCCGAGTTTGCAGTCTGGGGTAGGAGCCTCGAGACTGTGGTGGTATTGTAGTACCCGGGGTATGAGAGACCCAGACTACCCTCAGTGCCGGTGCTGGACAGGTCTAGGGTTAGAGTCCCTAGGTGCTCGGGCACCAGGGCGTCCCTAGGATGCACTCCGTGCTTGTACCAGTAAGGATACATTTTAGGCTGCGGCCAGGGCGGTTGAACTCCAGCACGGGGTGGTTCACCGCGGCACTGCAGTGTAGGTGTGGTGAAATGGAATCCTCACCAGCTGCTTGTAGCCAAGTCGATCGCCTGTGGCCAGGGTGATGCGACTAGTTTTGGAATGGAAAAGTGTGGATTTGTATGTGGACTAGTTCCTTGCCCAGATTTGTGATAAGTTGTGTTAATGGTTTTAAATGATGTTTTGGGCTAGGAAACTAGATGATTTACTTCTCCTATGTTGAATACAAAGATTTATGAACGAGCATGGGATTAGAAAGAAAAGAAAGTTTGAAATGCCATTGTTTTTCCAAGTTTTTTTCTAATTGAATATGTGATTTTGGCAATGGTGGTTTTTCTGGCAATGTTTTTCGTGGGTTTTAGCATTGTTTTTGGGGCGCGTACTGGGTGACATTCCTGTCACTCACGCGTGTTTTCCTTGTCCCCTTTGTTTCAGGTGCTCAGGTGTAGGAGCAGTCTAGTCTGGTGCATCTTTTCGAGCCACATTTGCCGCACACAGGTCTGGGTGATTGGCTTTATTTATTTATTTAGATTATTTTAGCTACTCTTGGGTAGTTCTTGTACTATTGTGTAGCACAAGGATGTTACAAGGACTGAACACCGACAATTTATGATGGGAATCCAATGGACAATTGACTCAGGCATTGGCGAGTCAAGTAGCTAGAAAGGAGCACACCCTACTCATGGATTTACTAGAGAGATTTATGAGGCAGAATCCACCAAGCTTTGTAGGAGATGTGGATCCAGAGAAAGTTGAGAATTGGATCAATGATATGGAGAAGATATTCAGGGCAATTAGTTGCCTAGCAGAGTGAAGGGTGGATTTGACCACTTATCGCTTTACAAAAGAAGCATAACATTGGCGGACAGCCACTTGGGAGATAAAATTTGAAGGAGAAGATGTAGTTTCATGGAAGAGGTTCTGAAGGCTTTTAATGAAAGATATCTGCTAGAACATGTTCGGGAGAAGAAGCGATAAGAATTTTTGATGCTGAAGTAGAACAAGTTGACATTGACTAAGTGTAACCATGTCGGCGACAGCCTCGGGCTTGGCATGAAAGGCCAAATGCGCGAGGGTCGGCAAAGACACGGCAAAAACGATAAAAATAATAGTAAAAATGTAGGAGTCGCCACCTAGTCTATTTAAAACAGAAGACGAAGAAAACCGCTTAAAAAAACATTCAAATCATGCAATAAAGCCAATGGAAAAGAAGGTCATAAACCAGAAAATTGGGCAAGGATCCCTGTTATGCACGAGGAAGGTATTAGGCACCCTTGTGCGCCCGAAAATCGGTCTTTCTATGGGTTTCTCATTTACTTATATGAAATGTCGGCTTTTCAGCCTTTTCTGTACGCCCAAGGGCAATATGTAATGCAATGCTATGGTGTGTTATGCTAAACATGGGTGTGTGGGCTATAAGGTGTGTCCTAATGCTCAGAAAGGTCACTCGTACGGTGGGTCAAGCACCGGTGCAAGGATATTGCACAGGTATGATCAAAGATCTAACAAGTTCGAGTGATTTTCATCCTCGCTTTACTATATGCAAAACATGATCTATCTTGCATAAAAAAGGCTGAAAATAGAGTGGGGTCTTCCTGATATACCCAGGAAGACAACCAGAGAAAACCAAAAGCAAATCTAAACGGGAAACATGCTAAATACCATGCCAAATGCAGATATGTGCAATAGAAAATAGGCTGTTGCACCTATTTGGTGCGCCAGACTGGTGCTCCAATCTGGTGCGCCACCTATGTGCTCTACTGAAGCCAGGAAAGTGTGCCAAAGGAAATCATAAATCCAACAGTAAACCAGAATGCCTTGCAATGTAAAATACTTGTAAACTTGCAAACTCATCAGAGAATGCGACATGAGTATACATCAAAGCCCAATCATGAAAACACAAGATGGGTCTTGTGCTCAAGGGCTATATGCCTCACACAAGACCACACCATCCCTATGCTAAGTAAAAACAACAAGATTCTGCCATGCTATCCAGATCTGGATCATGGGCTGATGCATAAGAACATCCCAAACAAGAATTCAAGGGGCAATCAGCTCACCAGATTTCAGCAACTGGTTGAATATGCAAGATGCAAAAAAGACTTAAAACAATGTCATCCAAGACTGAAATCATGCATGAAAAGACATGCCATATCAGAGAATACACACCATAAAAATCAAAGTCAAAAACACCAAGAAAAGCATGCAGGTTATGATACAAAGATGAAGATTTGCTCTTTGACCAGACTGGTGCACCAGGATGGTGCTCTGGTTAGGTGCGCCACCATGGTGCGCCACCTTGGTGCTCCATTGTGGTGCACTCCAGAAAATCTGAATCAGACTGTTGTCTGATTTTAGATTTTGGTCTAGATGCAAGAGATGTAATGCAATTTATCTTAACCTGATTGATTAATCAGATGGTAAAAAGCTAAAATATGATGAAAAGCAAGCAATGAAAGTCTTTTATCATTTATCTTAAATCATGCAAGATCATGGGTTAAGGGCTGAAAATATTGCATTGTAGATTCTAAAGAGCATGCAATGAGCTAATGAACTTAACAATCATATGCAAATGGTGAACATATAAAGAGTATATTTGCAGCTCATTTCATAGCAGGTATTTGCATGAATCATGATTCATTATGTAAAAATAGAGATTATATGATGTAGAATTTAATATGCCATTGGAGCATTGTGAATATACATGTAGGAGCAATCATCTCATCACGAAAACATCATGAAAACAGCTTACTAACAAATCAGATATCTTGTTCTTTTACATGCTTTTACATGGTGTAATATCTAGAGCTTAAACATAAGGATAAGTGATAGAGGAGTAAAGATCTTACCTTGCTAGTGGTGTTTCCTCCTTGAAGGCTCAAGATAATACTTCCATGTTGCTTTGGATTGGCTGAGGATGCTCTGGAATGCAAAGATATCTTCAGGAAACAAGAGAGGGTTGCTGGGAATAAGTGAATGGCTTCACCATGTCTGTTAAATGGTTGCCAATGGAGGTCTTTTATAGAGTTCCACAAGGGTAACTCCCATGGGATGCAGACAGCCTCGCAAACGAAGAGCCTGGCATAGATTCGTAGGGAATATCCGCTGGCGAGCATTACAAGCACGGGAGACGAAAAGCCAGCAGCCAGTACTCTGAAAAGTGGCTGTGCGCCAGCTTGGTGCGCTAGGATGGTGCTTTGGTTATGTGCGCCACCTTGGTGCTCCAGCTAGGTGCGCCACTTTAGTGCTCCAGCTTGGTGCTCCAGTCATGTGCTCCACATTGGTGCTCTCCACTAGCTATCTGAATTGCCAATTGGGCCACGGGCTTGCTATGGGCTTGTCGTCGATTTATGCATTGATCTTTGGCTAGTTAAAAGGTTGAGTAGGATTCAAAAGTGGTTGAGCTTGCCACATCCAAAGCAACATCTGGAGAGTTTACCTATGAGCCACCTCAAAATCAGGGTGTCAATAGATGCCCCTCTTTGAGCGAGGTCGAGGGACGGAGGGAACCAAGACCGATGCTCAGGATTGACAAGATACCCCCATTTTAAGGTTATAGAGGAATAGTGTTTGCTGTACGCATTATATCACTTATCTGGTGGATGCACCGAAAGTCATGACTTGTTGCCAAATGAAAATGCAAAATGCATGCGACTGCTGGGCTAAATGCTAGAAATGTGATGCCAATGCAAAGAAAACAAATGCAAGAGCCGATCTTGAGAGTAAAATGCAAAGCTGATGCTAACATTGTAAACACGAGAATGGGTGCTTGTAGGTAGATGCAATGCTGATGCCAATGCTGAAGTAACAAGGCAAAAATCAAAGAAATCCTGCGCACAGAGGGAACCACTGGCAAGAAAATGATAAGTTGTCGAACTCATCAGTTGGATTTTTTGAGGTTAACAACTTGAGGAGGTGGGATATGACAAGCCATCTAAGTCTTGTCAACCCGGTCGCCAGACAGCATGACGGTTGTCAACTGAGTAGTTGGGAATACCAGCCCAAAGAGAAGGGGCATGACAAACATAATATTTGTCAAACAAGAACGAGAGGGCCCTATCCGCACGGATCGAGGGCAAGCAAAGGAATTTTGCGCCTGCGAAAATCCAAAAGAAAAGGATGGAATAGGACCTTGACCACCAAGTCAAAAGTCAAACAGCTGGATTTCGCAGCCACGAAAATCTAAGGTAAAGGAAACGACCTTGACTGCCTGGTTAAAAGGTCAAACAGATGGATTTCGCGCCCGCGAAAATCCAAGGAAAAGGATCTTGACTGCCCGGTCAAAAGGTCAAACAGCTGGATTTGGCGCCCGCGAAAATCCAAGGAAGAGGACCTTGACCGCTCGGTCAAAATGTCAAACAGCTGGATTTCGCGCCCGTGAAAATGCAAGGAAGTGGACCATGACCGCCCAGTCAAAAGGTCAAATAGTTGGATTTCGCGCTCGCAAAAATCCACGGAACAGGATAAGACCTTGACCGCCCGGTCAAAATGTCAAACAATTGGATTTCACGCCCGCAAAAATCTAAGGAAGAGGACCTTGACCGCCCGATCAAAAGGTCAAACAGCTAGATTTCGCGCCTGCAAAAATCCAAGGAAGAGGACCTTGACCGCCTGGTCAAAAGGTCAAACAGCTAGATTTCGCGCCACGAAAATCCAAGGAGAAGGATAAGACCTTGACAGCCTGGTCAAAAGGTCAAACAGCTGGATTTCATGCCCGCGAAAATCCAAGGAACAGGATAAGACCTTCACTGCCCGGTCAAAAGGTCAAACAGCTGGATTTCGAGCCCGCGAAAATCTAAGGAGAAGGATAAGACCTTCACCGCCCGATCAAAAGGTCAAACAGTTGGATTTCTCGCCCGCCAAAATCCAAGGAATAGGATAAGACCTTGACCGCTCGGTCAAAAGGTCGAACAACTGGATTTCTCACCCACGAAAATCAAAGGAGAAGGAAGTGACCTCGACCGCCCAGTCAAAGGTCGACTTTGACCATTTGGTTAGAAGCCGAAGAAAAGGACAAGGAAATGACCTCGACCGTCCGGTCGAAGGTCGACTCTGACCACTCGGTCAATAGCCAAAGAAAAGGTTCTCGTGCTTGCGAGGGAAAAGAAAAGAATTAACCTTGACCGCCCAACCAAAGGCCAAAGAATGGGATCTCGTGCCCACGAAAATCCAAGGAACAAGATAAGTCCTTGACTGCCCAGTCAATAAAGTCAAACATTTGGATTTCGCGCCCATGAAAATCCAAGGAGAAGGATACGACCTTGACCGTCCAATCAAAAGCCAAAGAAAAGGATCTCACGCCCGCGAGGAAAAAGAAAAGGAATGACCTTGACTGCCTGGCCAATGGTCGACTCTGACCGCCCGGTTAGAAGCCAAGGAAAAGGATACAACCTTGACCGCCCGGTCAAAAGGTCAACAATTGGATTTCGCGCTCGTGAAAATCCAAGGAAACGGATAAGATCTTGACCGCCCGGTCAAAAGGTCGAACATTTGGATTTCACGCCCACGAAAATCCAAGGAGAAGGAAATGACCTTGACCGCCCGGTCAAAAGGTCAAACAGCTAGATTTTGCACCCACGAAAATCCAAGAAACAAGATATGACCTTGACCTCCCGGTCAAAAGGTCAGACAACTGAATTTCGCGCCCGCGAAAATCCAAGGAATAGGATATAACCTTGACCGCCCGGTCAAAAGGTCAACAGTCGGATTTCGTGCCCGCGAAAATCCAAGGAATAGGAAACAACCTTGACCGCCCGGTCAAAAGGTCAAACAGTTGGATTTCGTGCCTGTGAAAATCCATGGAGAAGGATACGACCTTGACTGCCTGATCAAAAGCCAAAGAAAATGATCTCGCGCCCACGAGGAGAAAGAAAAGAAATGACCTTGCCTGCCCGGCCAAAGGTCGACTCTAACCGCCCGGTTAGAAGCCAAGGAAAAGGAACGGTAATGACCTTGACCGCTCGGTCAAAGGTCGACTCTGACCACCCGGTCAGAAGCCAAGGAAAAGGATCTCGTGCCCGCGAGAATCCAAGGAAAGGTCGACTTTGACCACCCAGTCTAAAGCCAAGGGAAAAGCATCTCGCGCCCGCGAGAATCCAAACAAAAAAGGAAATGACATTGATCGCCCAGTCAAAGGTCGACTCTGACCGCCCGGTCAGAAGCCAAGGAAAAGGATTTCGCGCCCCCAAGAATCAAAGAAAAGCAATGGAAATGACCTCGACTGCCCGATCGAAGGTCGACTCTGACCGCCCGGTTAGAAGCAAAGAAAAGGATCTCGCGCCCGCGAGGAAAAAGGAAAAGAAACGAAAAGACCTCGACCTCCCAGTCAAAGGTCGACTCTGACCGCCCGATCAGAAGCCAAGGAAAAGGATCTCGCGCCCGCGAGAATCGAAGGAAAGCAAAGGAAAGGACCTTGACCGCCCGGTCAAAGGTCAAACAAAAGGATTTCGTGCCCGCAACAATCCGAATAAGAAGGGATAAAAGGATCTCATCCACCCAGAATGAGAATCCGAAAAAGAAAAAGCGATGATCCTTGGATTGTTGTAACGCCCCGATCCCAGGCACGCTACCAAATCACAGTATCACAAGCATAATTACACAAAATTACAGAACAAATAGAACTGTAACTAAGGCTCACCTTCAGGATCACAATGTGTGGCTAGAAGCTCCAACTCCTGCACCTGGACTTGGGGCGTTACAGAGTGGTATCAGAGCTAAGGTTACATCTAGAGCACTGGCTTGGTGATGTCCGGTCTAGTGGCTCCCTAGGGTTGCACGATTATGAGTCATGCACTTGAAACTTTAGATTGTTGTGTCTTGTGGTGCTGGCAGGAAGATGTCTCATAGAGGCCGCAGTCGTGGCAAGACCCCTATATCTGACTCCGAGACGGGAGACAGTAGTGGTTGGAAAGGGATGAGATGGGAATTTGGCGAGTTGATGCGAGGTTTCGCCCAGTCCTTTGGCAGCAGCGGCAAGGATGAGGCGAAGGGAGACTCGTGGATCAAGCAGTTCCGCCAGCTTGGTGCGCCGACTTTTGATGGGTGCGGCACTCCTGAAGAGTGTGAGGCTTGGTTCCTGGAGGTGGAGAAGATCTTTGAGGGGATTGAGTGTCCAGCAGAGAAGTGGGTCTGGATCACAGCTTTCCAGCTTAAGGGTGCTGCGGATCAGTGGTGGAGGACAGTGTGCCGCACCAAATTCCTGAATGTGGACCTTCTGATGATCTCTTGGGATGAGTTCTGAGGGGTGTTCTATGAGAGGTTTTTCCTTGAGCATGACAGGGATAAGCTGGACAGAGAATTCAGGAACCTGAAGTAGGGCAGTCTGTTTGTGGCTGAGTATGAGTCATCCTTCCTTCGACTAGAGCAGTTCTCTTAGGCTGTAGTTTCTGAGAAGAACAGAGCCAAGAGATTTGTGGAGGGACTGAATCCTGTGCTGAGATCCAGAGTTATTGGCTTCAGATGCTAGAGTTTAGCGGAGGCTGTTGAGCTTGCCAGCCGCAATGAGGATGATCGTAGGCTGTTCCAGGAGGAGTATCCCAAGATGGAAAAGGGGAGAAAGTCTGTCTCTCGACCTTCTATTTCTCGACCCTCCGTTTCTCGACCATTAGTGACGGGAGCGCCAAGTTCTGGGAGTTCTGGCAGCTCTGGGAAGAAGCAGAAGCAACGGCCTACGTCTGGTAGAGAAGAGAGTATGGGTTTCAGCCATGCTGGGCCTAGCAGTGGCCCACAGATGAGACCGTGCCATGTCTGTGGCAAGATGGGGCATGTGGCGGCGTAATGTTGGCAAAGGCAGAGGAATTTGGACAATGTAGTTTGCTACAACTGTGGGAAGTCCGGACATTACCAGAAGGACTGTCCCAGTCAGCCGACAAAGGGGAGAGTGTTTTCCATTGCTGCCCCAAATGCGGATCCATCTGGAGATGTGGTAGAAGGTGAGAATTAGCACAACTGAGTTGATAAGTCTTGTCCTGTAATAATAGATCCTATGTGTAATTGACACTATTTCATGTTATGACTGGTTATGGTGTGTTGATTATAGGATCTTTCCTTGTGGCTGATCGGATGGCCCAAGTCTTGTTCGACTCTGGGAGTTCATTTTCTTTTGTCTCCGAGTCGTTTTCTTCTGAGATCGGGACTAGGCCAGTCAGATTGGCATTCCACCTAGATGTGGTCACTCCATTGGGGGAACACAGTCTAGCGTGGAAATATCTGAGACCAGTTGATGTTCGACTGGGGGATAGGAATTTTCAAGCCAGCTTGATCCTGATGGATATGCAGGATTATGATGTTATCCTGGGAATGGATTGGCTGGCACAGCATTTAGATGTGATAGATTGTGCCAAGAGAAGAGTTCTGGTAGAGTGTCCAGGCCAAGGCTGGTGTATGGTACAAGGCACCAGACCTGGTGAGCCCAGAAAAGTGATTTCGGCTCTCAAGGCCTATCATCATTTGGCGAGAGGCAGTGTGGGCTATTTGGCTTGTGTGGCAGTTTCTACTTCGCATGTGGTCAAGATTCAGGACTTGCCGGTGGTGAGGGAATATCCCAATGTTTTTCAAAAAGAGTTGCCTGGAATGCCACCGCACAGGGAAGTGGAGTTTTTGATTGATCTGGCGTTGGGATCAGGTCCTATTTCGAAGGCTCCATACAGGATGGCACCTACTGAGCTAAGGGAACTTCGGAATCAGCTGCAAGAACTGATGGATATGGGATTCATTCGTCCCAGTGTTTCACCTTGGGGAGCACCTGTTCTGTTTGTGAAGAAGAAGGATGGTTCACTTCGGCTCTGTATAGATTACCGGATGCTGAATCAGATCACTATTAAGAACAAGTATCCACTGCCTAGGATCGACGATTTGTTCGACCAGTTGCAGGGGGCATCACTGTTTTCCAAGATAGACTTGAGATCTAGATACCATCAGTTGAGGATTAGCGAGCTAGATGTGCAGAAGACAGCTTTTCGCACCCGTTATGGACATTATGAGTTCTTGGTTATGCCATTCGGGTTGACGAATGCTTCGACTGCCTTTATGGACCTGATGAATAGGGTGTTCCAGCCCTATTTGGACCAGTTTGTGGTGATTTTTGTGGATGATGTTTTGGTGTATTCTCCGAATGTTCAAACTCACCAGAGGCACTTGAGGATCGTGCTGGAGACGTTGAGGCAGCATCAGCTCTATGCCAAGTTCTCCAAGTGCGAGTTTTGGTTGGAAGAGGTGTCTTTCCTTAGTCATATTATTTCAGGAGAAGACATCAAGGTAGATCTAGCCAAAGCGAAAGCTGTGAGCAGCTGGGCCAGACCGAAGTCAGTGACTGAGATTAGAAGTTTTCCCGGCCTGGCAGGGTATTATAGGAGATTCATTCCAGATTTCTCCAAGATTGCTGCACCATTGACCAGATTGACCAGGAAGGAAGTGCACTTTGCCTGGGATTGGCAATGCGAGGAGAGCTTCAATGAGTTGAAGGCTCATCTGGTATCGGCCCTAGTTCTGACTTTGCCCTCTAGGAGTGGCGGTTTCACAGTCTACAGTGATGCCTGTGAGACTGGTTTGGGGTGCGTGCTGATGCAGCATGGTAGGGTGGTGGCGTATGCCTCACGCCAGCTGAAAGATCATGAGAAGAATTATCCCACCCATGACTTGGAGATGGCAGCGGTTGTGTTCGCCTTGAAGATTTAGAGGCATTACCTTTATGGCAAACAGTTTGAGTGTACACAGATCACAAGAGTCTGAAGTACATCTTTACTCAGAAGGATTTGAACCTGAGACAGAGGCGCTGGGTGGAGTATATTAAGGATTATGATTTCAGTTTGTCCTACCACCATGGGAAGGCTAATGTAGTTGCAGATGCTCTGAGCAGGCGCACTCATGTTTTGGCTAGTCTGATGATCCATGAATGGAGTTTGTTGGAGGGACTAGTGGAATGCAGGCCTCGAAGGCAGTCTCAGGACCCGCCAGGGTAGTGCTGGCTAATTTGTCTATTCACCCGAAGATGATCGAGGTGATTGTCACAGCTCAGCAATATGATTCTTTTGTGTCTGATATCTGGAGGAAGCTAGAAGCTGGTAATGCCCCTCATTTTTCTGTTGGGGTGGATGGTGGGTTGAGGTATGATATGAGATTATATGTGCCTCAGATAGAGGATATTAAGAACAGTTTACTGGATGAAGCCCACCGCTCCAGACACTCTATTCATCTAGGTAGCACCAAGATTTATAAAGACCTGAAGAGGAACTTTTGGTGGCCTGGGATGAAGAGAGAGATTGCTGAGTATGTGGCGAAGTGTGCAACCTGCCAGATGGTGAAGATAGAGCACCAGAAGCCCAGAGGGACTTTGCAGCCTCTGGACATTCCAGTATG
>JAMKQA010019278.1:0-11214 GCA_024699735.1 Posidonia australis
TTCCTCGTGCGTAATAGGAATCCTTACCCATCCTCTGGTTAGCAGACATCCAACCTTCCCATCTGCATCCCATGTATTCATCCTTTTGTGGTTTTCCTTGTCTTTCCCTAAAAAGACTAGGTGGCGACTCCTTCCTTTTCTTTCTTTTATCCTATCCTTGCGCCTTCGCCATCCTGGCATGGCTGTGGTCCCCCTACCCCCTCCCTCCAGGTCGGGACACGGTCACAGTTACCTATATAGATGTGTTTTTCCCCAGGACTGAATTCTTTGAATGACTCCAATCCTTGTTTGGTTTTGGCAATGTGCCTTGTAGCACCAGAATCTACCCACCACTCATTTGTATTGGGAGTTACAACATTATTACATTCAGTGACACAAATAAAGACTCTCTTATTCTTTTGTTCCGAGGTCTTGCCTTTGTTTCCATCCCTATTAGAACAATTTGCTTTATAGTGACCAAATTGGCCACATACATGGCAAGAACTTTGTAGTCTTTTTCTTTGATTTGGCTTGAAGTTCTTGTTGTATCCATTCTTTCTCTTATTATTCTTATCAAATTTTGGCTTCCATTGCGTAGCATTTGCTTCTTCTAGATTGGTTTCATATTTCTTCCTGCTAGCCATAATTTCCTATTCTCTAGCCAACTTAGCAGGCAGTTCAGAAAGTTGAATTGGGGTTGACCTAAGAGATGTGGTTATCATGTCATAACTATGTGGGAGACTATTTAAAATTGTAGCTATTTGCAGTTTTTCACGTATGGGAGTTCCTGCAATAGCTAAGTGCTTTGCCATGACTATCATGTCATTTATATGTTCCACTACATTTTGTTCATCGAGCATTTTGCAAGAGTTATACCTTTGAAGGAGAAGTTGGGTTGTCATTTTTGTTGTTTTATCATATTTTTCTTTCAAAGCATTCCACAACGTGAATGATGTAGTGTATATTTCAAAACATTTTAATAGACTATCCTCCATAAATATGAATATAAGGTTTTTAGCCTTTTTGTCATTAATTTTCAATTTTTCATGTTTTTTAATTTCCACTTCAGAAGCGTCATTTGGCAATTCCGAAGGATTAGATTCTATAACATGTTCAATATTTTCATATTCTAATGCATGTCTAATTTTTCGGTACCACATCTCATAGTTAGTCCCATTTAACTTTTCTATCCTAGCCAATTCGGTTGTGAACAGTTTGTTAGCCATTTCTTAAATCTACAACAAATATACATTTTCAAATTTTAAAATTATGCAATGTCACAAACAAACAATAGGTAATAATTCTAGAACTTAAACAATATTGTTAAGTGCACCAGAAAGGTATGTTCAATATTATCATATTCCAATGCATGTCTAGAATTTAAATGCAAAGAAATGAGCTAGTGCACCAGAAAGGTGCGCCTGTAATGTGCGCCTGTATGGTGCGCCAGTTAAGTGCGCCAGGTAAGTGTACCTATTTGGTGCACCTAATTTAATATTTATCTTTTAAAACAAACCAAGTTTTAATCACATGCAATATTAATCAAGATTAATTATTTACTAATCAAGCATGCAACAATATTTAAGATTTAAATTCCTAATAGCAATGTCAATCATGCAATAATTTCCAAAATTTAAAATTTTGTTTTCTTGTAATATCCAAATTTCTAAACAAGAAATTTAATTCCTGAAAATTATTAAACTTTATAACAAATTTCAGCAAATTATTCCAGAAATTTATATAATGACTACTCAAATTTTATTTCAGAAATCATGCAAAATTTCCGATTTCCAATTTATAACTTCAAAACTTGCAAAGTTTTCAACAGGATTTAAACAATATCAAACATGCAATTTAAATTCAAAACATGCTAACCCTTTTTTTTTAATAATTAATTAAGCATGCAATATATGACCGCCCATCCCTCTATAGTTAAAATAAAACACCTAATCGGTGAAAACGAAACGCTGGCGGGGAGGGGGCGGAACTGGGGATGGCGATTTACGGGCAGCGACGATGATCCGCGAACAGGGGATGACGCGTGGGTAGAGATCGCGAGCAGGATGCGATAGAGGAACGCGTGAGTCGTCGGGTTCCGACGGTGCACATGCGCAAGTGATGGCAGTGCGCGGTGGAGTGAGCCATGCAGGGGAGATTGCGTGTAAAGGGGTGTGCAGCGCGACAACTTTCGTGCAGCCGGTGCGAGGGAGATCGTGCGTAGGGGCTTAGCCCGCCGGGAAAAGAGGTGGGCCTGCGGGTGCTGGCGGCGGTGGTCGACATCCGCGCTAGCTCTGATACCACTGTTGGTTGTCGATTAGGGGCTTCGACGAGGTGGAGTTGTTAGGAAATCAAGGTATGTATTTTCCGATGATCATTTCTCTTTGATTTCAATCCTATTTATAGTGGAGCCTAAATGCCTCCACCACCCTCCACCCCCACAACGGCTCCATCCACATTTATGCCGGCGATTATTGTCATTAACATCATGGATTTGGTGTCAAGTAACAGACGACTGTTACTCATTCCATATGAAGCGGTGGTCTTCATTGACCACTAGCTCACAAAGTGTCGATTTAGAAGGGTGCTTCGAAGCCTATAAATTGGAGACTTGATCCCTTGTGGTGGACAAGAGTTGAGGAAGAAAGAGAAGAGGAGGAAGATTACCGGAGGATGTAACCGCTCGTGGGTCGTCGGTCTTGATAAGGAGGCCGCTGGAGTAAGGAGGAGCTCATCAGAGAGGTATGTATGTGTATGGGATAAAGGAATGTTGGGTTCATGCCTTTTTCTTCTTGGGTTTAGATGTTGCAGACGAAGAAGAAGAAAATGAATAATGGATGAGCATTTTTTTGGTTGGTTGATGTAAATAAATGAATAGCGTTTGTGGTTTTGGATGTGAGTGGAAAGATTTTAGACATTTTGCAACTTTTACCTTAAGTTATTAAATTATGGCATAAAACTTCGATTAAGGATTTTATATATATGATGTTTTACAGAAACAACCATGAACTTATTAATAATTATAATACTCATGTTTTAGGAATAAAATAAATGATGGAAAAATAAATGAATAGTAGAGTGAAATAATTATGTTTCTTTGATATAAGTTATCACTTTTGCAACAATGCTCTTATAAGAAATAATTGACGTAATGATCTTTTTAGCACTTTATTTAGAAATTAAGCCTAGGTCTATGAGAAGTTATGGAATAAAGAATTTATAAATCTATAACAAATCGCATGAATTACTTGGAATTAGAGGCAAGATATATGGTTGATGGAGAAATTTGTGAATCAACTTAAAATTTTAGTTTTATTTCCAAAGGTTGGATATTTTACAAATTTTGATTAAATTTGTGCATATTCCCAGAAAGTCTTTATATTAATTGCCATATGCCGTGTTTTTCTGCCATATTATCTTAATTACATTTAGGACCTAAATAGAATCCTAATGTTTTTAAAATAATTAGCAATTTCAATATACCTAAGATTTTGTAATTACATCATGAACTTAAACTTAGGAGAAAATTACATAAGACTCCTTGTACCTTTTGTTATTGAACAACTAAGGAAAATTTTACAACCAAGCCCTTTTATTATTAAAGAATTAAAGATTAGTCTAATTTAATGAAAAGAGTAAAAATTACAATTCTCTCACATTAAAATATAAAAGAGAGAGAACAGAGTCTTGACGTATGACTCTTCGAAGTAGTGACCCTAAGGGGGATGCACTAGCCTGACGAGGTTTAGTAGTGGATCCTATGCGGATCTAGTGGCAACGATAAGACCACAATATTCAGATCTAATGTCTACTGATTGATACAGGTTAGTATACGAAATCCTCACTAATAAATAAAGAGTGAAATAGAATATGTAATAATGGGAGTGAGAATGGGTTGTATGCCAACTAGAAGACCGTGTCATGCCAGCGGTAGGTGGTCCAAGGGATCCACTAAAAGATTGAAAGGAAATGAAAGTGAAAACCTAGAAATTACTTTTTGTCATAAGTTTGGGTTAAGTTAGAAACCCCACATACATACTGAGTTTACTTAAACTCATACCATATTTTTGTTTCATGCAGGTAATTAAAGAAACATCCTTGGAGTATTTGTATGGCACTTTGCACAACTCATCCAAGAACACATGAGACCTAGAGTGTCTTAATTTAGCATTGTTGTTTCTTTCAAATCATGTAATGGTTATGTAATAGACAAGAGTTCAGCAATATAATGAATATTTCGATTTAGTATTGTTGTTCTCTTTTATCTGTTTGTAATGTTCACGCCTACATGGAGCCTTTGTTGTGGCTTCTGCTAGCCCGTGCAAGTGTGTATGTTACAGTTTCAACATTTCCTATCCTTAATTGACTCTCGGAAATGGGAAGATAAGATATCTATAATCTCGTCCACACTAATTTAGCTGCATAGAGAGATGGCATTGCTCTGGTAAGTGCCTTTCATTTAAACCATCAATGCTTGGCATCCTCTCAAAGTTGGTTATTGTCCATAATCAACTTTTTAAGATTTTGCAATTTTTTGTGGGGTTTTGGATTTTTAGTAGTTTTGAACGTGCAAGTAAGAAGCAAGCATATTTTTTGGATTTTCGTCGGTTTTGTGATTTTTATGGAATTTGATTAAAAGAAGATATGAAAATTGAAAACAAGTAAAAGGGAAGAATATGTTTTTATTGTCTTTGTTATATTTTATTTTTTTGTTGCTTTTTTTGGAAACTGGAAATAAGGTGAACATGCCGCTAGGGGAACAAAGGTATATATTTTCTTTTGGTATTTTGAGATTTTATATTTTTTATGGATTTTTATACAAGGCCAAAAAGCATGAAGACAAGTGGAAAATCTTCTCTTCTTTTTCTTGAAAACAAAAAACAAAAAAAAGGGACTATGCACAAGTAAAGAGAAACTACAAGCGAACTACCTCTTAGCAACATTGAGATTGAAGTGCTTGGTCGAAGCCTATCCTGCTGGTGACCTATTGGTGCTGCCTTGGCAACTTTGGTCATGCATTTTCCCATCCTTGAGGGACTATTTTGACTGACCTAGCATGAAGGGAGACTAAAAAGGTGGGATAGATGGATGAGTTGAAGCTATTTGAAAGGTAGGGTCAGAAGAAGGCTCTATGGGATAATCAAAAAGAGCAAGGTTGACCTCAAATGCATCACACTCAAGTGAAAGTTGACCAAAATCATTGACAATAATGACCCTATCTTTAATCAAGTCCTAGACAATATCTCTTAGGGTAAAGCAGTTATTTGTTGTATGTCCTACAGTGCGATGAAATTCACAATAAGTGGTAGGGTCATACTACCTAGGGAGTGGGTTTAGCATCATATGCGAGATCAGCTACTTAAATATGGGTCAGACCAAAGGAAGGATCACACTAAAGGACTCTACTAAAGGAGTGTAATCTTATGGCTGCCGTGGAGATCTTAGTCGTGATCTTTGGTTTTAAGGAGCACCTTGACAAGCTAAGACAACCACACACTCGGATTGTGTGGTAAGAGCAAAAGACAGAGGTTGTGTAGGGATGTAAATCTTGACCATTTTGTTATCGATGAGGTCCTGAATCACGCTTTTCAAGGTGAAATAGTTGTCCATCCCATGACCTGATGCACGATGGAAATCACAAAATTGACTCACATTATACCACCACGACAGAGAATTGGGTGGTGTGTGAACCTTTGGGAACGTCAACAAATGATAAACTCTGGGGAGGAAATTGTTGAGTGATTCACCCAAAGGCGCGAAATCAAGAGGTTTGTGCTAACACACCCCTTCCTCTCCTACTGTGACCCTTGAGGAGTAGGAGGTGCAGAATGTGTAGGATGATTGGAGGGCACTATTGGAGCAAGTGTTGAATAAGGAGGAGGTAGGGTTGTAAGTGTAGATAGCTGGTCCTACATGGCCTCAGCTAAGGCCTACATTTCTTGAGCAATCCGAGACATGAATTCTGCCTATTGGAAGATGGTAGCAAGGGTAGTGGGTCTAAGAATGTTTGAAACCTTGATGTGGGCACAAAGGGATCATGTGAGGTTGCCAAAGGAGGCAAGACAAGATCGAGCTTAAGGGAAAGATGGATTGCGCTTGCCTCATCATGAGGACTAATAGATAGACCCAAATGTAGAGAAAATGGTGGGACAGAAGAAGATGTGACTGATAGAGGACACAATGATATCACAAGTGGGTGAGATGGCGTCTCGACATGAAACACCACAAATAGTCCTTGAGGTAAGCGAGCAGATTGACTAGGAAGAGAGATAGTGGATGGGAATGCAAATGATGGGGTAGTAGGATGGGAAGGCTGAGGTGCCATAGGTGGATAATGATAAACTGACAAAGACTAGATTGGTCGAGAGGAGATGAAGGTGATAAGGGTAGGGAAGAAACCAGGTGAAGGTGACTGGAAGAAAGGATGAATGCCAGGAGAGTAGGAGAGGGGAGATTGATTCACGATCCCAAAATCCGTGGAGGAAAGAGGGTTAAAGGATGGATCCTACATAGTGTAGGAAAAGATCTAGATAGACATGTAGTGGATGGGGCAGTCAGAAACTGCACAAGGATGAGAAACAAACATGACTTGAGAACACACAAATAGGTGTGACTCAATCCCTGCTAAGAGACAAGCAAAATGATTAGATGAACGTGAAAATGAAAGGCATGGCATGAATGGCATACTTGCGGATGAATGTTCTATTATACGCTTTGTCATAGTCTATGTATGTCCTAGGTAGTGGGTAGGTCATCTACTCTGGACTCTCTCGTGGGTACAACGGGTCTATGACTCCAGATAAAAGATATAGGTCCTCATTCAAAATTCTTGCCAATGATGAGGGAATAAACAAGTGGTGAGTTAGAGGCTTTGACCCTACCAAAGCATGGGTTATATCTCTACTAAACACCGACACGACTTTGGACATAGGGGAGATAGATCAGTGATTCACCAATGCCAAAGCTAAGGAGCAAGAAGATTGAGACTATCCTTCTTAGACTGTATAGGTGGAATCAAGAGAGAAGAATGTATGCTCTACATATGATTAATCATGCACAAATGTTTGGTATTTTGTACATGTAATTTAAAGTTAAGACCAAGGAGAGATCAAGCATGTCTCTAGTTTCATCTTAGGAACATGGCAAGTGCGGGAAAGAGAAAGAAACAAGCAAACATGGCATGCAAATCAGCATACATCATCGAAAAGGCATGGACATGGCACGTGCTTGTGTCATAATACCATGGTAAAGGTGGAAGAGAAAAACATTCAATACATCAAAAGACATGGACATGACTTGTGCATGTGCATGTGTTGTGATATCATATATGTGTGAAAAGAAAGAAACATCCACCATACACAAGGCGTAAGTCAAGGCATCAATCAATATGTATAATATAAGTAAGTGACATAAAGGGAAAAGAACATGTATACATGAGCTAGGCTAAAGAGAACACATATAAGTCACACAAGTGGTGAAAACAAAAACAAGAGTCAAAGTTTCAATCCCCAACAGAGTTGCTAGTTTATGTGACTACGGTGGGAACCATTAGTGACGTGGCCAAGTACGTGCTGAGTTGCCATGAAGGGGCGATCTCCAAGTTGAATTTCAACTTGAAAATCAAGTAAAGAAAGGAAAAGGGATAAGGAATGAGTTGCTACCTAATCTACTTAAAGCAGGAGGCAAGGAAAACCGCATGCAATCAAATTTGGAACAAAAAAAAAATGCAAGACTCCAAAGCTGATGGACAAGGCACATAAGGTCTTTATGGTCACAGAAGGGGCAAGAACTCTTATTACGTATAGAGAAGAGGTTAGGCACCCTTGCATGCCTAACAATGTCGGTCTCTCTATGTTTGACCACTAATGTGTGCGATAAAACGGAAGTAAGCAATGACAAAAGAAGGGATGCAATAGGGTTGAATGCTTCAAAGATGCCACACATGCAAAAAAGAACAATAAAGGGAAGAAGTTTGGTTGCAGGAAATTCGAAGGGAAACACTAGCGAAAATAATACACATGCTCCCTTGTGATTGACAAGAAATAGGCCAAGGGTTCACGTAGACAATCCACACTTGAAACACGTGCAAGTGACTCGTGCCAAAGATATGCGCTAGTCACCTATGCCTCCTTCGATCCGCCACTAGTCATTGCACACCAGTTAAGATTCAAGAACCAAAATTTAAGAGGAGCAAGGCATTTAGGAATGAGAAAAACCAAAGTAAGAAGAAGTCATAATCGAATCAAATCAAATGATCAATGCAAACGTAATGCAAATTGTAGACACCCCGATTTGCGACCGCTTATTGGTGGATTTCTCAGAAAGAACTCATCGTGGCTATGATGTGGCATTTTTCAACTTCAAAACGTACCCTAATGCCAAAACTTATCCAAACCTACCTAAAATCCTAGACCAGACCATCACATCCCTGCTTCTAAGCTCAAAATCACATCCACTCTATTTTTACCAATTAAATTCACATAGCTATTACATGCATGCATATTATTCACGTAGTAGTTATTGCACGCATATTATGCATGTAACTATTACATGCATGCATATCATTCACCAAGTCTTTCCGTACATGCATTTCAAGTAGCTAAATTATGTATTTCTGCATCAAGCCATTGCATGCATTTCGTATAGTCATGTAAGTCAATTTAACCCAATGACTTACACCCATTATCCCAGCATTGCATGCGTAATATTTATCAAGTCATTACATACATGCATATTATCTACGAAGACATCACAAGCATCCATATTTCTTTACGTAACCATACATTCATGCATCCATGTGAGAGAGACTCTTAGATTGTAAGACTTTCGAGTTCCAGGCGGTTACATTCTTCACAAAACTCATATTCACATAACAATCCAATTCCATCCCTCCATCTCCCCATCTCTTCACCTTCCCCTCAACATACAACTCACCACTTCCTTCTCTCTTGATCTCATCACTTCATCTCTCTCTCCACCCACGTAGCTCCCTTCTTCTCCACCTCTTCATCTCCCTGTATCTCTCCCACTCGCTCATGTAACAGCCCCCTTTTAGCTATTCCCCCCTCTTTCCTCTCCACTCCATCTTCATCTTCTTCTCCTTTCAGCCAACCTCACTCACGCCTACCTCCATCAAGGCATCAACCCATCAACAAGCCACGTCCAAGCACACATAACATCAGTCCTTCTCCTCTCCTCTCATTGCCTTCCTCTTCATACAGCAACTAGCAGCAACCAACGCCCAATGTCACAGTAAACTCGTAGCAGCCCTTGATTCTCTCCCATTCGACAATCAGCCACCTCACTTCCACCACCTCATAGCAGCCTCCTCCTCCACCATCATTTCCAGCCATCTGAACCTCCTCTAGCCCCTCTCTTCCACCTCAGCCACAATCCAAGCACCCATACCAGCCACCTCACTTCCACCACCTCACAGTAGCCTCCTCCACCACTATTTCCAGCCATCTGTAACCTCCTTTAGCCCCTCTCTTCCTCCATCCCACAACCAACACCCCATGTAACAGCAGCCAAGACATCTCACTCCTCCAGCCCTTTTCTCCCTCTCCACTCTCACATAAGAACCCAACACCACCTTGCAGCAGCCCTCCTCCTTCTCTTCTTCACAGCAACCCAACAGCATCTCACGTCCTCCATCTCCTCCTCCTTCAACCCTCCATTCTTGTCCAACAAACCACCACTTGCAGTAGCCCCTCTCCTCTCACGTCATAGCCACCTTACAGCAGCAAACCCAAATAGTGCAGCCCGTCTCTACTTCTTCTCAACACCACCAAACACCTTTGCAGCCTCCACCCACATAAAGATCTAGCAGCCAACATCCCATCCTAAACACCAACCAACACCTTTCCCAACCTTCCTCCTCCATCTCCTACACTCACCAACAGCCAACGTACCTCCCAAACAACACCTACACAACCCTCCTTTTCCTCCAACACTAGTAACCTTAACCAAACCTCGAAGCAACCCAACACCACCAGCACCTTTCCCAACCTTCCTCGTCCACTCTCCCACACTCACCAGTAGCCCACGCACCTTCAAATACCATCTTACGGCAACCTTCTCCTCCTCCAACACGAGCAACCACCTCACCTCCAGCACCCTTCACAACCCACCACTCAAACCAACCACAACACCCCCAACCTTGCATAGTCCAGCGTGCACCTTCAGAGCATCCCCATGCCACTAGCCAGCCACTGTATTCAGCCCCAACTCAGCTTGGCCACCTCCTTACATCCCCCAAGTCGACCTGGAGAAGAGCCACCCTAAGCAAGCTGCGGGAAGGACAAATACGCTCCAACAAGGTAGATTCCTTGCCATTTCTACATAGCTATATCATTGTTACATTATTTTGTTAGTTTTAGTTCTTGTTCATCACATGGTACATAATCGATTTTGATACATACTTGGCTACCTATGTTCTATTTTGCACAAGTTAGCTTGTTCCAATGATGGATTATTGTTTATTTGTCGGATTTCAATGGTTTGGTTTGTGTTCACCATGTGATGTTCTCTTGGGCTTGATATATGTCTGGCTTTCTCATGTTTTTGTGCACTAGTTGGTGTGTATCCCAATGACGGTTCATCCTTTATTTACTGATTTCATCAATTTTGGCTTACATTAATCATACGATACACGTATAGTATGATATACGTTTGCTACACTACAAGAAAATCAACATTTAGTGAGGATATTATTCCTCGCAAAGTCCTCGCGACGTCCTCGCAACATCCTCGTTAGATAGTTTAACGAGGACTTTACGAGGAATAATTATCCTCGTAGCTACGTAACTTGTTAAATCAATATTACGAGGATTTGTCCTCATAATGTGCTTGTGTAAATTTGGCGAGGAAATTACGAGGAAATATTTCCTCGTAATGTCCTCATCGTATCCTCGTAACTCCTCGGTAACTCCTCGCTAAATATAATGCGATTGTATGGTCGTTCCAGTTTTAGTGAGAACATTTCCTCGCAAATTGCTCGCTAAGTGTTCGCTAAGTACTTGCTAAATATCATTATTTTTGCGAAGAAATGTCCTCGCTATGTCCTCGCTAATACTGGGTAGTAAAAAAAAATAAAAGTAAAAATTCCATTCAAATACCTATTACAATGACATTCAAATATCTGTTACAATGACATTCAAATACCTGTTACAATGACATTCAAATACATTCACCACATATACAGATTTCATAAAAAAAAATTTCCATTCCATTATACAT